>JAGPOW010001661.1:6429315-6522720 GCA_030014935.1 Caiman crocodilus
GGGTCGTTTTTCTCCCAGGTGATGCATCTCCTTCCGGGCCTCTATCATGTGACCCGGGTTGAAATCCCTGCCCTGAGGGATTCTCCAGCCGCCCCTCAGACTGACACAGGGAGAGGTTTTTGGAGAGGGGCCCCCAAGATGGCAATTCTGCCACACTGCTGTGGAAGGAACGAGCCTCCTCTGCACGGCCAGTATAATGTTCATCCAGTTTATTTTAGCCCCATCCTTGTACAATCACTGTCTGAGACCCAGATTAACCCCTGTGTTGTTCTAGGTTGGTTCTCATACTGCCCTCGCTACTGTGATCCCTCAGAGCCAGATCTCTCTGGGTTGAGTTATGTGCAAGTCTCACGTGTGTTACAAGACTGCTGGCTGGCTGGTTTCCTGAGTGGGGAGCAGGGTGCATGGGGTCAGTGACTGCAATAGGTGTGAACGGGTAGCTGGCTGGTGCAAATGATGGATATGTGAACAGACAGACAAACCAAATGCCATTTGATCTTCCTGCCCCAGCATTTCTGCCTGTTCCCTTTGCCTCCGCTCCCCTGAGCTTCTGTTTGGATAGATCATCACGGTTCAGCATGCGGCAAACTCCTCACAGACTTGGCACCCAGAGGAAAAGCAGCTGCAAACGACCCAGGCAAGTCTCAGTGTGCGAAAAACATGCCTTAGGCAGCAGTTGTGAGCACAGGCTCTGTAAAGCCATTTGAACTGGGAGTAATTTTAGCTTGATGTGCATGGATGGCAAAAGAGCAAACGACTCGTTGGCTACCAGGAGCCCCCTCTGCCAGCAGGACACCAGAAGGGAGAGGGCTGTTGCTCCCAGCAAGCTGAACACTCCCGAGACTGGTGGGGGGAAGACATACTTCACAGGCAGTTATGGGTTGAGGGCTGCTGAAGGGGCTTTTTCTGCATTGCAATGAGCAGCAGCATCAAGGCCAGCAATATGCTCCCTTTTGTTCCCCTGGCAGAGAGAGCTCAGCTCAAATGGACCTGGAAGACTCACCTCACCTCTCCTCCCCAGAGGTGGTCACCTTGGGGCTCAGAAGGTGGGGAGTGGGCAGGCAGGGAGCCAGCCCGACCATGCCTGCCCCATGCAGGTAGCACATTACTCCAGAGGCAGTGTGCTATAGTGGGACTGCCTGCTAGTCCCTGACCTACAGGGCAACCCTGCTCCCCACTTGGTATCTCTTGTCCACTGCCCAGGCACCCCAAAACTGTCCACTCACACTCACCGCCGAGGGTGCCAGACAAAATGGGTGGGTAGGGCCTCTTTGGAGACCAACCCCTCTACAGCATTTGACTTTAGCACCCAGCACAGCAGGGTCCTGACCTTGGCTGAGCCTTCCAGGCTCCAGTGCACTACAACTAAACAGTAATCATTAGACTCCAGGCCACAGGCAAGCAGCATTTGTCAAGACGGAGGATTTCCAAAGAGCTGATAAACCCAGCAGGGAGCTCATCCCCCTCATCCCACCTGCCCTCCCCGAGTCAGGCCGTCCTGGAGGGGCGCGGTGTATAACTGCACCTCGCTCAGCAGCTGCTGTTCTCTGCTATGCTCTCTCTTCACGACTGACTGCTCTCTGCATTCCCCTGCACCAGGCTGCGGCCACTCGTGCACGCAACGTGCCCTTCGCTCACACCCGTCCTCTCTCCGCTTGCCTTGCTCTTGCCCTAGTGCCTCACAACATGAGCCCTGACAATCTCCCAGATGAAGAGCTTTTGTGCTGTGCCACTCTGCGGAAACAATGTGGGCTTCAGCTGGCATTTAACAGCCTGGAACATTTACTCTCCACTGCCTCCGAATAATGTGCTGGCACCATGTTCCCAGCCACTGTCCCGTCATGCATCCTAACGCTGGGTGCGTACGTGCATGCATGTGCACGAGCTGCTGTCTTTCACTGCCTTCTAACTGTGAATTCGAGTCCCTCCTCCATGTGTGAGCCAGGCAGAGCCTGTGTTGCTTTCCATGTCCTTTTGCAGGTTGATTGCCGAAGGGATTATGGGTGTGTTCCAGGGACACGGACATAGTGTTTGGGGCTGTGCATCTGGCAGAGTAGTTGTGTCTGTGCCAAAGAACGTGTGTGTATGTATGCACTATGCACATACTGGTGCCTGTTGCTATTCAAGCATTTGGATGTGCATACCTGTGCGTTGAAGGATGCACAAATCAGGGCAAGTCAGCATATCCCCCCACACCCTGCTAGTGTGCGCTACTGTGCATGTCTGTGTGACTGGGGGAGCATGTCCATGTGAGATGCATGTGCAAGAGTTGCGTACAAACATCTCTCTCCCTTTACCTCCCCCCAGCAATCTCTCTGCACTGCTATAAAGCCCATCTCAAGCAGACTACCCCTGCATACGCAGGTCCCATACTAGGTTTGTGCGGAGGAGGCAAGGCACAGCCTAGCCTTGTGCTGGGGGAGCGCGGGACTGTACCAACATGCCATGTGCAACGGCATAGTGACCCACAGCTGGGATGGTGATGAGGACAGGGTGGAGGGGTGGGGGGAGCTGACTGGCAGGGAAGGGCAAAAGGGAAGGGCAAAAGAAAAGACCCTCAAGAGTGAGGGATGAGGAAAAAGGTGAGCAGACTAGGTCTGGGGTGAGTGCAGCGGGGGTCACTGGGGCCAGTCAAGGGCAGAATCTCTGCCCGGTGGGTTGGGGTGGCTCTGAGCGTCCAGGGGCCTGGGAGTGGCAGCTAAAGGGACTCTGACTTTGGTGCCAAGATACACTCCCCTGCTGCAGTCTATAGCTCCTCTGGGTGCTGGTGGTAGACAAGATATGGCCACATGGAGCTCAGCGTGGGCTGCCAGCAAGGAACACTAAATCCTGCTGGGCTCCATGCTGCTGCAGCTTGACGGTAGCTGTTACAGGAGATCGAACTGGGCTCCAGCTCCCAGTGCTCCTGCATAGTCGCAGCTGAGCCTGCAGCATAGACCAGGTGAGGTTATCCCTCTCCCCAGCCCAGCTTCACCTGGAGTCTCTGGGCACTCTCTGCCCTCCTGGCTCTTCTGCTTCCTATCCTGAGCCCAGGCCATGGGCAGAGAGGCCTCCTGAGCTGCCCTTCCCCACTTTGGTGCCTTCCAGTTAGGACCAGAGCCAGCTCACTGAGACTGCTTTCACATGGCTGCAGGGAGATGAAGGCTGGTAGCCCTGCCACCCTGTGTTACCACCTCAAACATTAGGCTACTAAATGCAATTGCCTTCCTCTTTACGTGGCCATGGCTGGGGGTCTAGGCCTGGAGGAGGAGGGGGTGGGGAGGACACTAGGGCTTCACTGCTAAGTGAGAGCATCCCCTCACCTCCCAGGCAATGGCAAGGAAGCGCCAGCGAGAGAAGGGACTTGGATGAAGAGTGAGAAGCCCAAGATAAGACAATATTTCTGGTATGTGTTCATGCGCTGTCGCCTGGGCTGAGGACACTGAAGGTTACAAGAAGAGTTAGTGCCCCATGCTGCAGCCGCGCTCAGATAAATAGCATTCCCGCAACTTATCTCTTTTGTTCTACGGCTCCAGAGTGATGATAGGGATGAGAGGCGGGTGCCAGAGTCGTGATGGCTTTGCCACAGCTCTCTTTCACCATCTAGTGCTCATCTCTCTGCTATGCAGTTATTTCATCTCCCATACAGTGCATGTGGGGAAAGATATGGTTTTACCTGGGCCTGGAGCACCCTTGCGGGGAGGCCAACTGCGGATAATTTCAAAGGCGTGATACCTCCAGGGACAAGAAGATGTCTTGCAAAATGAGTCCCGCTCGTGGTTCAGAGCTGGGCCCCATTTCCCCGAATCCCCAATGTTTGTAGTGTTTGGATCTGACTGAGGTTATTCTGATCTGTTTCTAACCTTTATTTTTCATCCATGTCCACAAGAAATCAAGGTGACTCCAAACATGGACTGAGATGGTCCCATTAAGAAATGTGGGCAGGCTGGTCTTGTGCTGAGAGCCACCCACTCCTGGGTTCCACCCCAAATCTGCCCCTGACTTGGGCTGTAGACTTGGGTAAGTGTCCTCAGTTTCCTTGTCTGTAAAATGGGTGCAATGGTTGTGCTTAAGGACGCAGAAATGCATCTCTATAAATTCCTGCTATGTTGGGAAGCTTAAGCACTGAATGTTTGTAAACCTCTTCTAAAATGGGGAATTCTCTGCAAGTATCATCAAATCCATAATGATTCCCTTAGGGTCTGACTGTCTCCTCTCTGACATTTATACTTCCACCCTGCACATGCCACAGATGAAGCACACATTGGCAAACATCAACTGATCTTCTCGTGAGCCAAAGTGCTCCACGCGACACGTTTGTTATAAGAATGAATAGACACATAATCACTCAAACCCCAAAGCACTTTAGCCAATATACAAAATACAGGCAGCTATTACTGCAGCCATTAGTCGAATGCAGCCACCTCTGGGGCAGTGAATGGCAGATGCTTAGCAGTGCACAGCAACACTCTGCATCAGTAAGGAAGAATCCAATATCTCACTAAAACCACCAGAAAAATTTAGGGAGGCAAAATGTAATTACTGGAGTTGGAATTTAAGTCCAGCCACTGAGGTTAATCACCTTATATGTAATGCAGAGCCTAATGGGATCTTACATTGCCACAGGACATCTCATTGGAGAGAGAGTAAGCTGCAGAAGAGCTAGCCTTTGGCACCTGCTTACATACTGGGCTCTCACTGACACAGGAGGAAGAGCCCTTCCCGCTGAATCCCCAACATCACTACAGCATCTGCATGGTCCTCAGATGTCTTCCATCTAGGTTCGCCCCTGCCCTGAGGCCACTTAGCTGGTCAAGGCTCATGGGGCTATAAAGGACACAGCACGCTCAGCCTATGCATTGGAAGGGGTTGCTGGTCCCTCAGGCTGCTCCTTGTGCCGTGAGGAATATAATCTCTGCGGCTGATCCTGAGAAGTACTTTTACAGGGGCCGCAACTGCCTGTCACTGGAGAACACGTCCTGCTCTTCCCTCCGGACGCCTGGAAGGTGTTGCATGTCCCCAGGTCCTTGCCGTGGGAGGTCAGGCAGCGAAGTATCAGGCTGCCTGAAGCATATGCTTCCAAAAGCCTCAGTGCACTGGGCTCTCCGCTGAAAAAAAGGCCACAAGGATTGCTTTGCTCTGGAGGGGGCTCACCAGAGTCACAGCCAGACCAGGTGGATGAGACTCGGAGACCCCTCGCTACCGCTCCTGAGAGCAGTGTTTCTGTCTCATTCTTGGCCAACTCAGCCATCTAGTGGCAATGAGTTGCAGTGTGCTGGTTTTGAACCTTGGAGGACTGAACATGCTGGTATTCACGAGCTCTCCATCCTGGCAGGAGGGGCTTGGATGAATGGACAAGGCTCTTCAACCCGGGCATTCATACAGAAGGGGTGTCATGGAGATTCAGAAGCAGGAGCCAGCTGCAGAGCTAGCGCCTAGCTGCCCTGTCCACAGCTCCGGTTCCCAACCTTGTTAGTGAGTCCTTGTTAGCACCCCTCAGAAGATGCCAGCTTTCAAATGTCACTTATTTTTAACTAAAATAGACTAATTCTTTTGCTGCAAAGAAGGCAGAAAGTCCACAGCAGGTCAGGATGCTTTTGACGCTCCGGATTCCTAACTGCAAACACTGATTTTCTCCTGCGAATCGTCCATAGGTATTTGCATACCTAACAGTGCTAATAATGTGTGGCACCCTTAAAAGCATCTCACGGCACCTCTGAAAAGATCTCATGGCACCTGTGGGTGTCACAGTACCTTGGTTGAGAATCACTGTCTTAGAGTGAAAGTCTGACTGGATTGCAGCAAGATGCGGGGATGCCCGTGTACAGAGCAGCTATCTACCTCCTACACAGGAAGGGAAAGATCTGTCCAAGGAGGTTACGTATCTGCACTGTGAGGACGCTCTTTCTCCTGCTGCCTGCTATCCCTCACTGGAACCTGGGGTCATATATTTGTAGGGCCAAAACAGACTATTGCATTCAGCAAGTTGGACCTCCTGCACGATGCAGGCCAGGAAATAGCTCCCCCCGATCCCTGCATCCAATGGCTTGTGCATACACAAGCTCAGCGATTCTCAGGCTGGTTTGGATCATGTTCCCACTTTTCCATTGCTGCATGCCCCTAAGGGTTCACATTCTGGCAAATAAGAAAGCCACATAATTTCCTGCCACAGCAACCATGACTTCAACACCTGCATTAGAAATGGGAGGGACTTGTTCTTTGTTGCTTCCTTGCTGTTTGCACCATCTTATGGTACAACGTGGTGGTCCTTCCCTCCACACCTGCATAACCTAAGCATGCATGTCTGCAAGCACATGGCTCAGCCAGGTGAGGAGAACACCTAGCACGTTTCTTCCAAACTTTGCCTGAGAGACCAGAAAGAGGTCTGTGCAACTGGTTCAAAGGGATCCCCAGAGGATGCTGCCATACTTGCTGCTGGTCCTCTCATCATCTCCCAGGAGGCTTCCAAGTGTTTCAGAGGCAAGCCATTGCCCCTCTCCCCCTACCTGTGCTCCCAGAAAAGCCAGAACCTGCCCCTCTGAGCAACATGTCCCACTGCTGAGTTCTGGCAACTCTTGGCAGGAACAACACAGTCCAACCCCCCTCTCCCCAAGACTTAGCATGCTATGCACTTGAGCACAACAGACTTCTCTTCCCAAACCTTGCACGCCAGCTCAATGCACCCAGCTGGCTGCACGTGGTGTTTGAGAATGAAGAATGGGTGACATCTAGCGGTTACAGCCAATAATTACTCGTGAATAATAAGCCCATTACAGAGTCAGATATAAAATCATAATATTTGCTAATCACAATATTAATTTCGTGCTAATTGGCTGCCTGATGGAACAGACCGAACAAGAGGGCACCAGCTGTCTGACAGTGCGATGTGTCGTATGGCTTCTGTATGGCCATGGAGCGCTTTTCTCAACAAAACGGTTTGCAGGAACTGAGGGCCTGATTCCCGTCTGTGCTGGGGCTTGCAGAGCTCCCATGGGCTCCACACAGCGTGCAGGGGGCTCAGGACTTCCAAAAAGCAGGTTGTAAAGAGATAGGTCCTCCCACCCCTGCTTACCAGGACAGCACACCATACAAACAGGTCAAATGAAGCCCAGCGTGGTGCAAATAGGGAGGCCATCATAAAGGGAATTCTGGTTTTCTGCTACTCTGTCCTCTATTGATACAAAACCAGATGCCTTT
Organism: Caiman crocodilus; assembly: GCA_030014935.1. Classification (NCBI taxonomy): domain Eukaryota; kingdom Metazoa; phylum Chordata; order Crocodylia; family Alligatoridae; genus Caiman; species Caiman crocodilus. The sequence goes on from JAGPOW010001661.1 coordinate 6,436,492, forward strand.
GCATCCTCTATAGATAAGCTTTTAGGTCCTCTATAGATAGAGGACTTTAAGGCATCCGGTTTCGTATCAATAGAGGACAGAGGACAACCGGACTGTCCTCTATGATGGCCACCCTAGGTGCAAAGCAACTAGCCCGAAGGAGTTAATGGAACAGCCAAGAGCAGACCCCAGGAATCCTAGCTTCCAGGCCTGCACTCAGCTTGTCTCTCGCTCACTCTCGTTAATGAGCCAAATGGACTTTGAGTGTCTTCCTTGCGGAGGTGAGCGGGAAAGGCTAAGTATCCTTATTAAAATGATGAATGAGAAAAACACAGGCCAGGAAACCCTGTTAACAACTTTCCTTCAAATGCCATGGCATGACCCCCGCTCCCCCTCAAAGAGCTCCTCGCCACGGGCGTCCTCTCCACACCACACCGCAAAGCCGAGGGCCTGCCCGGTAACGAGGGAGCATGCCTTTGGTGGAGCCCATCTGCCACCGTGCCCCTTGTTCTGCGTGCTGGGAGCCGCCACTTCAGCCTGCTCTGTGGGAAGCTGCTTTGTTAGCCCCCCTCCCAGACCCCCTGAGGCCACCAAAGTCTCCAAGGAAGGCGGCTCCTTTTTGAAGTGGATCCACCAGCCTCTCAGGTGATGCCTCTGAGACGAGGCTGGGAGGCATTATGCAGGTTCCATGCCAGGAGAGGCTGATCACAGAGTCATTGCCGCTGCCACTAATGAGGCCCTTAGGCTAATTAAAAAGATGAGTAAAACACAAAAACATAATGAGGAGCTGGTTTATCAGTCAATCAGAGGACATGAATATGCCAATAAAAGTTTGAATTCCCTTTTCTCTGGCAGCAGCCCTGCATCTGTCTCACCCCTTCCCCCAGGAGGAATTGCAGCCAATGCCTCCCACCCTCTCTCTGCCTCTGGGACCTGTTTCAGGGCCTGGTTGAGTTTTGGGGATGGGGAGGAGAGCAGGCTCCTGTGCTTCATGCCCTCCGTCTACCTAGGGTTCAGATAACAGGCCGCTGCTTGTCTTTCCTCACCGATGGGGACTCCCCATGCAAAACTGGAAGGGGTTTGGGTGCTTCCTTGACTCAGCACCCTCCAAGTTCTTGGGACAGGGAGAAGGCCTGAATTTAAACTAGATCCAAGGCCCCACAAACATGGGAATGAGAGAATACAAAGGTCCAGAATTTGGTTTTCATTGCCCAAACAAAACCCAGAGGGGGCCAGTCCTTGAGAACAGGACACAATGAGCCACAGGCACCAACTATACCATAACCTACTGGGTCTTTCGGTGCCTCGGTTCAACAGGGTGGCCAGTTTGTATCAACTCTGCTGGGCAGGGGACAAGGAACGTGGCAAGAGCCTCTTGGGGTGGATGCGAGACTGAGGAGCTTACGGTAAGAAAGAGCCCTCGACACTGGTCCCCACAGGAGATGCACAAGGAGCCAGAACAAACCTTTTCCTGATGATGCTGGAGGCAGGCTTTGCTTCTGCCATGTAACCTGCCAGCTGCATTGTCCCCCCCACTGCCGTACACTGTTCCTGCTGTTGATGGCCCCACAGGGATTTACACCCACCAGGGATCTGCCCGCTCCTTTCCTTACCCACATTACACATCAGAGCTTTGTGGTCGGATCTGCTCCGAGATCTACGGGAGGGGAAGACAGTGGGTGGCAACGGCTCCTTCTACTGATACACCACAGGCTGCAAGACCCCCTTCTTCCCTTCACCTTGGCACTGAACATGGTGGAGCTCACTGGCAGGACAGCCAGATTCTGCAGTGATCTGGGGGGTTTTTGCAAGGCTTCAGGAATAATTTTTGCAAACTGCCTTTTCTCAAGGCAGCTCTCTCCCTGTGCTCACCCAGGACGGATGAGGTATGGATAGGGAGGGAGAAAGAGCTTGTGTACTGCACCCAACAGGCATGATGCACATTTGAGAGGCAACCCCACCTACACCCACTCCCAGAGGCAGGGCTCCTGATCAAACAGACACCATAGGTAAAGCAGTGGCATTGATGTGGGGCCTTGTCCAGCCCAGCAAATACCTGATCCCTAGCAAGGGAGAAGTGATGAGTTTACTGGGAGGTGATTCACAAAGGACAGTCTTTCTCTTTGCCTTTCAGGCCCCACTTGTGAACGAAGTGGGAAATCTCAGGGGGGGTTGCAATAAACACATTGAAGCACTTCAGCTTAACAGGGGCAGCTGGAGCTGCCATGCTCGGGTGCCTCCAGGCACTAGCACTGAATTTCCTCCTGTGAATGCAACCCTGGCTCCACAGAGGTGAGGGTACCTGAGGAAAGAAGGGACCTCATTCTGCAGGGCTGAGGGAAGGGGAGCTGAGGCAGAGACAAAGCAATGTAAGGCTTGTGAGGCTTCTGGTACAACCAATGGAAAGTTTTACTCATGAAGTTCATCATGTCTTTTAGCAGCACACTGTGGATGAGGCTGTAAAAATGTCCTCTACAGATCTTTAGGGCACTTTTAGGAGTAGGTGGGAGGCTAAGGAGCTTACAGTAAAGAAAAGACTTCTGGTGCTAATGTGTACCCCAGAGATGGCAACAGTGCAGTGGGGCTGCATGTAGGTACAGCCCTACCTACCCGGGAGCAGCCTGCTCAGGTGCTGCAGCCAAGCAGCACTGCCGCTGTCCCAATCGCGTGCAGAGGGATTCCTGGTGAAATAGTCCTGTGCTCTGTGCTGGAGATCAGGAGTGCAGGGATGCAGTGGCCTGGCCAGTCTGGCTTTGCCTTCTCCAACTGGCAAGACCCAATGCACGTGGGCTTGAGATAAAGGCGAGGTATGGTCATAACCTGGCTCCTCTGCAGTAGTTGCATGCAATGCATTCCCCAGTGCTTTACCCAGCCTATCTTTATAGGTAAAGATCTCACAGAATGGTGCTTCCCCTGGGGGACACACCTGGAGGCCACTGAAATTCCCCCATTCAACCACCTCCAGCTCTTTCCCCACCCTGCTCTGCTGGGAATTTCCTCCTGTGCACCCATCTCAGGCACCCAGCCACTCTGAGTCCCATCCTAGTCTGGGCAGATGATCCAAACCCCACCTCCATGGCATGATGGCTTGCAGACCTAGTGGACAACTGAGCCTTGCGCTGCGCTGCACTGTTTGCAGAGCGAGACTTCTCCCTCCCTGCCTGCCTGTGTGATTCCACAGCACTGGGACCACTCTGCCCAGTAGGCAGAACCACCCGCAGCCCCCGGCCCCCTCCCATGCACACACCCCACAGATGACTGTCTGGAAAGCCTCTGAAGCAGGGATGCTAATTAAATTACACTTCCAGCCGAAACTGCTTTGTCAAGTAAATAAATAAATAAAAATTAGAAGGTCATCAAAGTTGTGTTTGGAGACCAGCACATTAGCATACATCTGCATAGCAATGAAGAGAAAAGAGCCATTTAAAGAGAGCTGGTAATTTACCCAGCCAAGTAAACTTCATTACCTTTAAGTAGCACCGCACGACAAGCACTAATTCACACCTTTAACGACCCTGCCGCAGATGGTAAATAGGGGCTTTGGGGAACCACCACATCTGACAAGGTGCCCTCATCATTTGGGAGATGCTCGGTCAGCAAGGGGTGGGAGGTGAAGGGAGGCAGAGCTGCGAGGGAGGGCATAAAACAGCCATCCTGCCAGGAGGCCGGGCAGCCCGTGCCACCTCCGCTGCCCTCTCCTGTGAGGGGCGGAAATGTGCAGCTCCTCTGCTTTAGCAGGCAGAAAGTGGCAGAGCCGGTGCACCAGGCAGCCAAGGAGCCCATCACGCTGGCACTGCAACGGGGTAGCAATGTGGTGGAAGGATGCTCCATGCTCATGGCCTACAGTGTCTGGTTTTGCCATGCCCTGCTCTAAGCCCTTCTCTTCTACCCAACAGGAGCTGCCCAGAGTGGGGGGACCAGACTACTGCACCTGGCAGCACAGCGTGCGGAGGAGGTGCGCCGCCCCCAGTGGTGCAAGAACAGGGTAGGGACTACTTAGAAAAGCTGGACGTGTACAAGTCCATGGGGCAGGATGCAATGAATCCAAGGGTGTTAAGGGAGTCAGCCGATGTGATTGCAGAGCCGCAGGCCATCACCGTTGAAAACTTGTGGCGATTGGAAGAGGTCCCGGACAATTGGAAAACAGCAAATATAGCACCCATATTAAAGAAAGGGAAGAAGGGGGATCCAGGGAACTACAGATCAGTCAGCCTCACCTCAGTCCCTGGAAGGTCTCCAACAGCATTCTTGCAAGCAAGCTGAGGATGTATGGGTTGGATGAACAGACTGCAAACTGGATAGAAAACTGGCTGGATTGTTGGGCTCAACAGGTAACAATCAATGACTCAGTGCTTAGTTGGCAGCCGGTATCAAGTGGAGTGCCCCAGGGGTCGGTCCTGGGCGGGTCGGTCTTCATTAATGATCTGGAAGACAGGATGGAGTGCACCCTCAGTAAGTTCACAGATGACACCAAGCTGGGAGGTACAGTAGATATACTGGAGGGTAGGGCTAAAATTCAGAGTGACCTAGACAATCGGAGGATTGAGCCAAAAGAAATCTCATGAGGTTGAACAAATACAAGTGAAAAGTCCTGTACTTATGACAGAACAATCTCATGCACCACTACAGGCTGGGGTCTGACTGGCTGGGCAGTAGCTCTGCAGAAAAGGACCTGAGGATTACAGGGGACAATAAAACGGATATACGTCAACAGTGTGCCCTTGTTGCCAAGAAGGCTAATGGCATACTGGGCTGCTTTAGTAGGTGTGGTGGCAGCAGACGGAGGGAAGTAATTATTCCCTTCTATCATCACTGGTGAGGCCACATCTGGATTATTGTGTCCAGTTAAGGCTCTCCCAATAGAAAGAATGTGCATAAGTTGGAGAGTGTCCAGCAATGGGCAATACAAATGGTTTGGGAGCTGGAGCACATGTCTTCTGAGGAGAGGTTGAGGGAACTCAGTTTATTTAGTCTTCAGAAGAGAAGACAGAAAGGGGACTTAACAGCAGCCTTCAACTCCCTGCAGGGCGGTTCCAAAGAGGACAGAGCTGGGCTGTTCTCAGTGGTGGCAGATGTCAAAACAAGGAGCAATGGTCTCAAGTTGCAGCAAGGGAAGCGTGGTTGGATATTAGGAGAAAAAAATCTTGCTAGGAGGGTGGTGAAGGGCTGGAGCAGGTTACCTAGAGAGGTGGCAGAATCTCCGTCCTTGGAGGTTTTTAAAGCCCAGCTGAACAAAGCCCTGGCTGGAATTATATTGTTGGGGATGGGCCTGCTTGGAGCAGGGGGTTGGACTAGGTGACCTCCCGAGATCCCTTTCGACCCTCATTTGCTATGATTCTATGACTTGAATCCCAAAGGGCTGAGCTACTGTTCAGCTGGAGAGAAGCTGGAGAAGCTCAGGCCCTTCACAAGGCCCAGTGACCCCTACTTTCCCGATAAACTCCTGCCCCAAATTGGGTGAGCTCAAGCCAGCTCCCAGGACACTGTCTGCTCTGTACCTTGTTGCTGAGCCAAACTAACAAGCCCCACCAGGGCCAATAACCACACTGGAACTGCACTTTGCACACATCAAGCAGGAGATTACCCAGCCTGGGTCAGACGGGGCAGGGTTGTAAACCACTTCTGGGTTTACCTCTCTCTTTCCTAGTCCTTTAGAGGGAGACAAAAATACCCCGAGCTCTGAGTAAGGGCTATATTGCCAACAGGTTGCAGTCTGGGGGCTCTGCACCCCCTACTGAATGCTACAGCCCCCCCTCCCGTGCTGGATCCTTGGAGGGCCAGCTAGAGAGTCTCAGCCTTTAGCTCAAGCTGTAGCCACTCATGCTTTTACTTCAGGGGATCCTGGTTCAAACCCTTACAGGCCAGCCTTGTTCTCATCCACCCTGGGTGTGTCTACACATGCAATTAATGTGTCTGAATTTTCCGTGAAGTGCTCATTAAAGCACTCCTGGGCACACGTCTACATGTGGACCTGCATTGGGAGCAAAGTGCAAACTGCTCTTGCCCTGCTCTGCCCCCCCCCGTAGCAGCCGGGGGGAGCTCCAGGCTCCCCTGGGTGCCAGCCCCTAGCTGTCCCAGCTCTGGAGGCAGCCCCAATCTGCACAGGGGGAGGCAGGAGGAGAGAGCTGTCCCAGTATGATGGGCATCTGCCTGCCAGGCCCCCACAGATTGTCGCCTGTCTCCATCTCCACAGGAAAGGGAGAGCAGTCCCTGATGCTGGGCAGCTACTCTCCAGCCAGGTAGAAATCAGGACCCATCTTCACATGAATGGGAGGCAGTGTCCTAAACTGGGACAGCTCTCTCTCCTTCCCCCTGTGGCCTCCTGCTGTCTAGGCTGATGGAAGCAATTTGCTATGGGCCAGTGTCTACACTTTAATGCACTGATTTCTAGTACCTGTATCTTGAATTAGACTAAACTCCTGCACGGTAATTACTGTGCATGTGTAGATGGTGACACTGTCCCTGCCAGACTAGGGGAGGCGGGAGATGACGGTCTCCATTCCTAGCCTCTTTGGAGAAACCCTGGCCCCACTAAATCCCTAGCAGGAGTCTGCCAGATTTAGCTAGGAACACGATTCCACCCAGAGATGCTGTTGGTTTTTTGGGGTTTTTTTTTTTTAGGTGTTGTGACAGGTTTCTGCCAAAAGAACAAACTTGGAGATTTACCCCTGCCCTGTTTCAGAAGCAAAACTTCTTTGAGCCAGGATTTCTCCCAGGTACTTCTCCTTTCAGCCTTGATAATTCACTTTCATCGGTTTACCGCTGCTCTTGCTCATAAAGGAAAGAGAGGGAGAGGTCCTTCACCAAGTCCCTTGACTCTGGGAGCTGGGGCTGTAAGGACTGCCCATGCTTGGATAAGGCTGTGAGCTCCAGAGAGCCGCGGCGTTGCCTTGCCCTGTCCAAATCCAGAATCCAGGCATGCTGAGAGGAGCAGGGCCCACAGCACACAGGAGACAGTCCCACACATGAACACCGGCAAGCTGAAACCAGAGCGGGTGCTTCCTCTACACCCCTTAGAGAAGCCAGGACAAGGCAGGGCTGCTTCTCCTCTGGTTGTGCTAACACCAGGCGTATAAACACAAACCACCCCAGCATCCTCCAGCCTACTCAGCCTCTTCCAAAGAGGAGGTGGCAGTACCGGACGCAGTCACGAGAGGCCGCCGTCGGCATGCATTGCAGTCACCTCCTCCCCATTACATGCGCCACCTGATTCCTCAGTGCCGTTATGTGTATATTTATTTCCAATGAGGTCAGGAGTATCAAGGTTGTAAAATAACATATTTTCGCTTGTTTTCTTCCCAGATCTCATCCAAAGCGCTTCCGAAGTCAATTATCTCTCGGAGGCTGAGCGGTGCCCCCCGCCTCCTGCACAGCTCTGCCTTTCAGCTCATCAGTCGCTTGACACCAGCTGGAAGGGGAAGGGAGCAGGATATGGCTTTGTGACAGCGGACGCAGTCTCTCTAATGGCACGCGGTTTTAAAAGATGAGCGGCAGCGCGAGCACGTCGGGTATCTGTGCAGCAGCCTGGAGCTCTCTGCTCCTGCCGAGGCAGGGCCTGCAGAGGCTGGGAGCTCCCCCAAAGCTGGTGCCCCTTTAGCTCCTTCACTTCCTAGCACATGTCCTAGACCCCACTCAAACAAATGATTGCTTTCTACTATAGCATGAATGGCCACCCATGAGCTTCTGCATAGCATGAGCACCCAGGCCTTCACAGGGACGGCATAGATATTTCCTAGGCCATCCCATTCCTAAAGCCCAGGTCCCTGCCACAAACCAACAGAGGATCACCATCTGCTAGGAACCATATAGGGCTTATGATACAGAGTCGTGCAGGTCTGAGTCCATCCAGCACTTGACACCAGAAAGTAAAAGGCTCCATGCACGACTTGCCAGCCTCCTTGGCATCTGGTGGAGGACTTTGCTGACCTTGGTCCCTGAAGCACAGGGGTTATCATTTCAGATGCCCTCCAGAGTAGAGAAATTGGTGCGTCTGCTGTTATGGGAATCCGGCCCTGATGCTGCAGCAAGGGACTTGCTCACTGCGGAGAGCAGGAGGCACCCTATAGCCTGACAGACACTCCTGGAAACTGAAGCAACTGTTGACACGCAAAGATGAAACAATGGGCACTAGACTAGATTCTTGCCTTAGACATACCAGTGCTGATCACAGCAGACCACTGCAGACGGTGGTTTTGCACTGGTGCAATAACAGATCAAGAGGAAGGTCAGGCCACCAACAAACTGTTGTTAGCGGTGCCCTCTGGAGCCTGCCCTGGACTGGCAAATCTACACCCTCATCCATCCAGCCACTCTCTTGGCATGAATGGGACAAGCATTTTCTTTGTGATCACTTAAAGTGACAGTCCTGACCACAGAGGGAGGGGGAAGTGCAGAGAAAAAGAGTACCAAATCCAGCTGCCTGCCTGGAGCGAAGCAGGGAGACGGGAAATGCACGCATCGGCCTTGTTTGTAAAGACAGGAGCAGCATGCGGCTTTGTGCTGGAGACCTCAGGGTAAAAAGCTTTGAATTAAAGTTCCCAAATATGCATGTAATTTAGATTGAACGAGACAGTTTGCATTGTACCGCACACAAATAAACAGCGCATCGATTGTGTGGAGCAGATTAAGGAAGGATTAACACCCGTGGCTCGGCTTGGGTGTTGCCTGGATCTCACTCTGATTAAACCTCGGTGAATGGGATGAAATATGCTCTGGTATGGGCAGGGATGGAAGAAAAGGGACACTAGTGATGCTGCGTACCAGGCTGGAGCTTCACATCACTGCAGAGATTCAGATTTGTGCTGCCACCCTCCAAGCCCAACTAGCTCTACCTTCTCCCCAGAGACTGTCTTCTTTCTGGGCCCTGGGGTACACCATGGCAGAGGTTGCATTGCCCAGCAGCAGAGAAGCACTAGAGCGAGGACATGTCTTGCTCCTGGGTTGGGAGGGAAGGGAAAAGGTTACTGCTGAACCTCTGCCTGTGGTGCTAGGGACCCAAACAGTGCAAGCTGCATTTGCACAGCGCTGTCCAGGCTGTAAGAAGCTCCAAGATGTCCAGAGTGGAGTGCTACACTGATTTCGCACACAGGGAATAGAGTCACAAGATGTGAAGTGACTGGCCTAAGGTCATCCAGGGAGTTGGCAGAGGAAGCTGGGAGCTGAACCTAGATCGCAGTCTGCTGTGCTAACAAACAGTGCTCTGCCCACTCGGGCTGGTGCTGGTCTCCATGCCTGGGCTGCTCCCTAGCCACATTGCCTGCAGCCCAGTGCCCTCTCTGCTGGAAGAGCCACAGGGTAAAGGCAAAGGGCCTAGATATGGATATAGTACCAATGGGATGCTGGACACACCTGGGCACACAACAGGCTGCTCTTGTCCTGGGAGTCAGAGGCAGCACACCCTCTCCCCAGGGGGTTTGGGCACCTAAATGTCTAGCTGCCTTCAGCACCTTTGGATTGCAAGTACAGTAGAGCTCCTGCCCTGGCACCCTGCTCCACAGGGCTCTGCTCACCCTCTGCAGTGGGCCCTATCGGGTCACAGTTTAATAACAATAATAATAAAATAATCATCTGGCTGATCCTGAGCTAAAGGTGACAGATTGGCAGCACAGAGGCAGTGACACCCGCCTGGGAGACAGTAATAGGAATATAATCATTATCATCATCATCATCATCAGGATAATAAGCTGAACTCCCACTGTACTTTCACCCAAGGACCCGACAGCTCCGTGCAAATTGGAATGAATTAAGGCCTCGAAACCCCAGGGTGATGCAGAGGAGCTGGGTATGCAGTACAGCACAAGTCGGGAAGCCAAGCCAGAGCTGGGAAAGGAAGCCAGTTCTGCTCCCTTACCCCAACTGCTCCCCTGTCCTGCATCTCTCCCCTGCCGCCTGGGTGTGGCAGCTGAATCAGCCTCCTCCACCAAGGCAGGATGGTTACCCTCTTGCTTGGGGGTGGTGAGAAATGGAGATTTGCAGCACTGGAGCATTAGCTCCAGTTTCTAAGTGTGAAGGGAGATGTGCCGTTAGCTGGTAGCAGTAGTAGGTTGTTACTTCTCAGAGGCGAAGAGATGCGATGTACGCTCCCCCAGGGAATGCCAAATGCGCACTTCTGCTGAACCAGGACACTACTACATGGACTTAACCTGCCCTGGGGCAAATCCTCCCTCAGGTGCAGCTCACCTGATGGGTCTTTTGCACCCTGCAGTCTCGAGTTCAGGCCCCACTGTTTCTTTTCTAGGAAGCAAGAGGTCCTGCAAGTATCAAGGGGCCTGGCTGTTGAGCTTTTTCCCTCTGCCACCCCAGCCTCCCCCTGAAGTTTCCGTCTTTGGCAGATGGACCTACAAGGCCTGATGGGAAGCCTGCGGAAATCAATGAAGCTCTTTCCATTGAATGAGATGGGCTATTAAAGGAGCAAACAATAGAGACGGCTGGGGAGTTTTCAGAGAGAGAGAGAGAGAGAAGCTGGGGCTTCTACCTCTCAGGTGGGCATCCTCCAACTCTCTCCCTCTCGCATGGGTGGGTGTTTTTTTGGCAGATACTTTGGCTAGGTCTTGTATACACTCCTTGGCATTTCTTCTGAGCGGAAAGCTCCCTCTCAGCTAGTCCCAGCAGCAAGGAACAGCCCCTATCTGCTTCAGTCCCTTGCACATTGAAACAGTGCAGGGGACCTGAGGCGGAAGCACAATAGCCTAATATGTGTATTTTCTTCTTTGCCTTTTAATTATCCAGCCACTGGAATCTTTTATCACTGTGTATTTTCCAGCATAATCCCAGTTTGTTTCTCGCCTCCTTTCTCTCACTCAAGTGCCTAGCAGAATTGGCAAACAGCTGAGGGAAAACAATAATGAACTTCAAAAAGAGAGTTTGAGAGATTTGGGTTGCTTCTTTGCTTGGTTTTCTCCCTTGGATTATTACTGGAGAGTGCAACATAATTTAGCGACATGATAGGAGGCTCATTATCGGTACGCAAACTGGGAGCCAGGGAAGATTAGCAATCTCTCCTCATTAGTTGTTTCTCACCCCTCCCTGTGCCATTACTAAGAGTTGCTAGTAAGATGGTGGCAAGACCAAACTAGGAATAAATGTGTGGTGTTTCTCCACCTCTCTGTCGGGTTTCTGGGAAGTGCATGGCCCTTCTCTCTGCCTGCCCCACATGCAAGAAGTGGCTGGCTCCAGCTGGATGAACGGCACCACTGGGGGGTTGGGAAGACCAAGGGCCCCTCCCCACCGACTTGCATTCTGGCTCATTTACTCCACAGAGACTGAAGGAGACCTTGGCTGCGTCTATATGAGATGCTGCCTGGGCAGGTGTTACTGCACTCATTTAGTACTTGCACGCACAAGTAATAAATGACCATTCAGTAAAATGGAGTTACTGCGCAGTAGCATCCCCGAATGGTTTCTTGGTGGCAACGACTGCACAGCAGCACTGTGCCATGTGACACTACTGCACAGCAGTAGTGAGCTACTATGCAGTGAGCACCTAGTGTAGAAGTGACCTTGAGACCTGGGAGAGCATTTTGAAGGCACTGAATTAATCCAGTTTATGGCTGAAGCCACATCTAGTGACTTGAAAGGGGTTGAAGGGCCTCCAGGGATTAAGAGACAGGTTGTTACTGTTCTTAGTCCCCCAAGCCTCCCGATTTCAGAAGGAGCCAGTTGGCTGAACAGCTTTCCAGCTTTGCCCCAAGTCCCGCTTTTAAAAGCACTGAGGAGTCTGTGGGTAGACAAGCAAACAGCTTGCAGCAAATTAAAAGGGGGGGGGGGATTACTGCTCTATGGCAAGGATCCACATGGACAGCTTTATCCCACGGGAAGTGGCAGCTGAACTGTGGTGACTTATCCCTCTCCAGAGCTGGCTTTGGGGGTGGGCGACAGGGTAGCTGGTTACAGGGGTGCCACACGCACTCACACGTGTGAGAAGCCTTTGCTCACAGCAATGCTTCCCCCCTGCCCTGCCCTCCCCCCGCCCAGGCAGGAGAAGCAGTGCCCAGCTCAGCCTGCCCCCACCTCAGGGCTGGGCAGCGCAGTCAGCAGCACTGTGCCCTTCTCCCTCCCTGCCCAAAAGTGCCCCTGCCCCTGCCTGCAGCAGCAGCATGGACTTGGGGCATAGGAAGGCAGCAAAATACAAGTTCACCCAGGATGTCATTTCCCCTAAGGTTGGCTCTCATCATGCTTCAGCTGCCACTGACGACGGGGTAAGTCTCGACCCTTTTAACTCACTGCTTTTGCTTGCTTGCCCAGACCCTCAGTCTAACTGACAGAGAACAGGCCTCAGGCTGCGTGCAGACAAAGTGTTAAATGATTTTAAAGGGCAGCAGAGTGGGGGGTGGCACCTTCTGCTAGGAACAGATTTAAGTCACAGCTCAGACCCCCGTGTCTCGCAAGGAATATAAGGATATTGCTCAGGCATGCAGAGACGAAGTCAAGCATACCAAACTGCAGTTGGAGTTGGAGCTGGAGCAAACAAGAGATGTGAAGGGCAACAAGAAGCGTTTCTACAACTACAACAGCAACAAGAGGAAGGTCAGGGAAAGTGTGGGTCCCTTACTGAATGGGGGAGGCAACCTAGTGACAGATGAGGAGCAAAAGGTTGAAATATTCACTGCCTTTTTTACCTCGGTCTTCACAGGCAAAGTCACCTCCCAGGCTACTACACTGGGCAGCACAGTGTGGGAGGAGGTGAGCAGCCAACAGTGGTGAAAGAGCAGGTTAAGGATTACCTAGAATGGATGTGTATAAGTCCAGGGGGTCGGATGGGATGCTGAGGGAGTTGGCTGATGTGATTGCAGAGCCACTGGCCATTAACATGGAAAACTCATGGCGATCAGAGGAAGTCCTGGATGACTGGAAAAAGATGAATATGGTGCCCATCTTTCAGAAAGGGAAGAAGGGGGATCCAGGGAAATACAGACCAGTCAGCCTCACCTCAGTCCCTGGAAAAATAATGGAGCAGATCTTCAAAGAATCCATTTCTATGCACTTGGAGAAGAACAGGATTAGAAATAGTCAGCATGGATTCACCAAGGGCAAGTCATGCCTGACTGACCTGATTGCCTCCTACCATGAGATGACTGGCTCTTTGGATGTGGGGAAAGCAGTGGACATAATATACCTTGACTTTAGCAAAGCTTTTGATACCGGCTCCCACAGCATCCTTGCAAGCAAGCTAAGGAAGTAAGGGTTGGAGGAATGAACTGTAAGGCAGATAGAAAACTGGCTGGATTGTCAGGCTCAATGGGTAGTAATCAATGGTTCAATGTCTAACTGGCAGCTGGTATCAAGTGGAGTGCCCCAGGGGTTGGTTTTGTTCAATAGCTTCATAAATGAGCTGGGAAATGGGATGGATTGCACCCTCAACAAGTTCATAAATGACACCAAGCTGGGAGGTATAGTAGATACACTGGAGGGTAGTATTTAGAGAGACCTAGACAAATTGGAGTATTGGGCCAAAAGAAATCTCATCAGGTTTGACAAGAACAAGTACAAAGTCCTGCACTTAGGACAGAACAAACCTGCACGGGTACAGGCTGGGGCTGACTGGCTTACCAGCAACTCTGCAGAAAAGGACCTGGGGGGACAGTGGACAATAAGCTGGATATGGATCAGCAGTGTGCCCTCGTTGCCAAGAAGGATAATGGCATCCTGGGCTTCATTAGTAAGAGCACTACTGGCAGATCAAAGGAAGTAAGTATCCTGCTCTATTCTGCACTGGTTAGGCCACATCTGGAGTAATGCATTCAGATTTGGGCCCCTCATTATAGAAAGGATGTGGACATATTGGAGAGAGTACAGTGCAGAGCAATGAAAACAGTTTGGAGGCTGGCATACATGACTTCTGAGAGGCTGAGGGAATTGGGTTTATTTAGTCTGCAGAAGAGATGACTAAAGGGGGATGAGATAGCAGCCTTTAACTCCGTGAAGGGTGTTTCCAAAGAGGATGGAGCTGGGCTGTTTTCAGTGGTGGCAGAAAACAGAATGAGCAATGGTCTCAAACAGCAGAAAAGGAGGTGTTGGTTGCATATTAGGAAAATCTCTCTCACTGCGAGGGTGGTGAAACCCTGAAATGTGTTACCCAGAGAGATGGTGGACTCTCCGTCCTTGGAGGTTTTTAAGACCCAGCTAGACAAAGCCTTGGCTGGAATGACCTAGTTGGGAATGGTCCTGCTTTGAGCAAGGGATTGCACTACATGTGACCTCCTGAGGTCCCTTCCAACCCCCATTTTCTATGATTCTATACCCAAGCCAGGCCCCTCTCACTGCCCCTTTTCTGGGGTTGTGTCGGTGTCCCCCGGCCTTCCCGAGCAGAAGATGAGTTTGCCACCACGTACAGCTACTGCAGCTGTCCACCTGCAGGACTCCCCACCTTTGACTCTGAAAGCCCCCAGCCAGGCCCCGCAACAAGATTCCCAGCATTGCCAGCTACAAGTGTTCAAAAACCAGAAGTTGACACCCCACAATCCCAAGACATACCCCAAATCCGAAGACAATTCAACAATCCTGAAATTCTAGTCTACCTTTTACATTTTGCATCCTCCCCAGTGGTGAAAAAATGGCAGCACTGCCAATCCAGGCAAACATATACGGAGTAATATAAGCCTGGTCACTGGTGGCAGGAGCTCTTGGTACAGGAGCCGAAGGACGACAGTACCTCCGCAGTGCTGAGTACTGTATACACATGGAGGGACAGAGGCCGAGTATTTCTCGTGAAGAGCTGGGGCTCTACAGCAGAGCACAAGGCATCCGGAGGTGGGAGTGGAAAAGGGACTCTGCAGACTCGTCTCATTTAGTGGCCACCAAGGCTCAATTTGGTGGGAAGAGTGTTTCTTCCCTGTTGGTACCGATCTGTGCCTTGCTGAAGCATGCCTTCACTGGGGGCGTGCTGGTACTGCTGTGATACAAACAAGAGTGGCTGCAGGAGCTACGAAGATGGCATCTGTCTGTCTCGGGTATGGATCTGGCCTCTGCTGTTGATGCATGTGAGTACTGTGTCATCCTGGGGAAGATGGTAGTGCCACGGTCCTCACTGCACAGCTGGGACACTGTGACACCAAAAGACTAGAAGCTGAGTTTGCAAGCGTATTTAGGTACCTTAATGCGCAGACAGACACCAAAGAGGACCTACAGCTGCACTGAAGCATTCACCTAATGTGCTCAGTATTTTTAATAAACCCAAGGAGGTGTCTCATTCTCTTTGCCAACCTGGCCACAAACAACCTGACCAAGGTCACACAGAGAATCTGTGGCAGAGATGGGAACCGACTGAAGGTCTTCTGCAGCCCCAGCACCGCGGACCCCTCCTTGGGAGCTGGTTGGCAAGGAGTGGCAGGATGTCACCATGACAATCTCGGCATTCAAACGGGATCCACATTTCACCACAGCTGAAAAAGCCCCAGATGCGAATAACCCCCCTGGCCTGTTCCAGCTCTAATTTGCTTTTTCTTTTCTCTCCTCCACTGCTATTATTCATCATTTTTCTCTATAGCAGGTTAGACCTCAGCCAAGTATTTTCAGAGGCTGGATGGTATGAAAGACGCTGTTCCAAATAAAGTTGTATTGTGTAGTAATTGTACCTGCGAGGCACAGAAGAAGCTGTGACCAAACACATGCACTGGTGTTTGAAATTTTCAAGACGCTGCCTCTAAACACATCTGTGCTAAAAACAAGGGAGGAGAAAATGGGAACAAGTTGCTTTAATGCAGCAGGTAGAGCGGCCGGGGGAGTGTCCTCTCGGGAGCCGGGATGGGATGGATCAAGCTGTTCCCTAGAGGAACTACTGCTTTTTCAAATGTCCTTGCCCTGTTTCATCATCCTTGGAGAAATCAGCTTAGTTACACCTCTCTCCCCGTACGGGTCCATCCTGGGGGAAGCTCTCCCTGACTTGTGAGCTTGGTGGAGCAGCAGTGCGGCGGTAGCAGCACGGCGCATACTGTGGGATGACTGCCCATGTGTCTACTTGGTGTGAAATCACCTACCGGCATATTAAACAGGTCTCAGGCAACCTTGGCAATCCTGACAAACTCCAAACACCTACACACTACTCCTGGCCCTGGTCTGCAGGACCTAAGCAACATCATTTGTAACCTCTCTGTACTGTTTTGCTCACAGCAGAACAGGGCTGAGAAGAACCGGTTTGTCCCACCCTTTACCTGGCTTGGCTCTTTGGACAGCAAATTTCTTCAGGACAAGAGCCCCGCAGTTGCCACAACAGGACCTTCCAGGTTAGCTGGGACCCAGAGGCACTGCTGCAAGGGAAACAAGCACTAAAGCAGGCAGCAGCACCCCGGTAAAGCCGCGCCACACCTTGAACTTGCCCCGCTGTTGAGGTCGTGTATCACTGCACCGCGGTGATCTCGCTTGGAGACCAGCATATTATTATTACCTCTTTTTGTGATCATTTTCCCCCCTAAAGAACCTCGCTCCAGCAATAACTCGGAGAGATGTCTTGGGATGCCAAATAACAAAATGCATTTCCGCTCGGGCTTCATAATTAATGTTTGCATCGTTTATCTTTCGTAGAAAGATTATTCTGACTAACGAGGTTCTGGGCCACTAATTCATTACAGTGCCTTGTCACTTCCTGCTCCTTCTTATTACCCAGAAATAGACTCATTAGTCAGAGTTCAATGACAGGGAGAAATTGTGTTCGTTAATTTAATTCCCTGCTCTCCCTTCTGGGTCTGTGTTTGTCCGAAACTGGGGACTGGAAGGCAGTAGAGGAAGCAGGACCAGTTGCAGCATTTAATAGTTCCCTGCCTCCGCTTTTGAGAGTGCTAGGGAGGGTACATGCAAAGGCCGTGTGGGGACTCACTGGAGATCATGTTAGACCTCACCATCAGCCCTGAGCTCATAAGAGGCAAAGAAAAGGAGATGGGTCAAAGGAAGGCAGAGGGCTGCAGTGAAATTTGGATCTGGCAGTCAGGAACTCCTTGACAGATGCCCCGCACTAGATCCAGCCCAACTAGATCACCCCAACCAAGGCTTTATCTAGCTGGGTCTTACAAACCTCCAAGGATGGAGAGTTCACCACCTCTCCAGGTAACCTGCTCCAGTGTTTTACTACCTTCCTTGTGAAAATTTTTTTCCCAATATCTCACTAAACTTCACTTGCTGCAACTTGAGACCATTGGTCCTTGTTCTGTTGTCTGCCATTGCTGAAAACAGTCCAGCTCCATCCTCTTTTGAACCCCCCCTTCAGGCAGTTGAAAGTTGCTATTAAATCTCCCCTCAATCTCCTTTTCTCCAGACTAAATAAGCCCAGTTCCCTCAGCCTCTCCTCCGCAGTCATGTCCCCTGGCCCACAAACCGGTTTTGTTGCCCTCTGCTGGACTCTCTCCAGTTTGTCCACATCCTTTCTGTAGTGGGAGGCCCAAAACTTAACACAGGACTCCAGATGTAGCCTCATCAGTACTGAATAGAGGGGACTCATCGCTTCCCTTGACCTACTGGCAACACGCCTACCAGTGCAGCCCAGTATGCCATTATCCTTCTTAGCAACAAGAGCACACTTCTGGCTTGTATTCAGCATATTGTTCCCTGTAACCCTCAAGTCCTTTTCTGCAGAGCTGCTGCCCAGCCAGTCAGCCCCCAGCCTGTACTGGTGCTTGGGATTGTCCTGTCCGAAGTGCAGGACTTTGCACTGGTCCTTGTTGAACCTCATGAGATTCCTTTTGGCCCAATCCTCCAATTTGTCTGGGTCACTCCGAAACCTAGCCCTACCCTCCAGCGTATCTACTACTTCCCCCAGCTTGGTGTCATCTGCAAACTTGCTGTGGGTGCACTTAGTGCCATCTTCCAGATCATCGATGAAGACACTGAACAAAGCCAGCCTCAGGACTGACCCCTGGAGCACTCCACTTGATACCGGCTGCCAACTAGACACTGAACTATTGATTACTAGCCTCTGAGCTCAATGCTCCAGCCAGTTTCCTATCCACTTTGCAGTCCATTCATCCAGCCCATACTTCTTTAGCTTGCCTGTGAAAATGTTGTGGGAGACTGAATCAAAAGCCTTGCTACAAACAAAGTACACCAGACCCACTGCTCTCCTGCATCCACAGAGCCAGTCATTTGACCATAGAAGGCAATCAGGCTGGTCAGGCACGGCTTGCCCTTGCTGGCTGTTTGTAACCACCTTCTTCTCCTCCAAGTGCTTTGAGATGGATTTCTTGAGGATCTGCTCCATGATTTTTCCAGGGACTGAGGTGAGGGTGACTGGTCTGTAGTTCCCTGGATCCTCCTTCTTCCCTTTCTTAAATATGGGCACTATGTTTTCCCTTTTCCAGTACTCCAGGACCTCTCCTGATCACCGTGAGTTTTCAAAGATGATGGCCAGTGGCTCTGCAATCACATCAGCCAACTACCTCAGCACCCTCGGGTGCATCCCATCCAGCCCATGGGCTTGTATACATCCAGCTTTTCTAAACAGTCCTTACTTTGTTCTTTCACCGCTGATGGCTACCCACCTCCTCCCCACGCTGTGCTGCCCGGTGCAGTAGTGTGGGAGCTGACCTTGCCTGTGAAGACTGAGGCAAAATAAGTATTGAGTACTTTAGCCTTTTTTGCATCCTCTGTCACAAGCTTGCCTCCCCCATTCAGTAAGGGACCCACACTTTCCCTAATCCTCCTCTTGCTACCAACATACTCATAGAAACCCTTCTTGTTAGCCTTCACATCCTTTGCTAGCTGCAACTCCGATTGTGCTTGGGCCTTCCTGACTTCATCCCTGCACGCCCGAGCACTTCTTTTATATTCTTCCCTAGTCATTTGTCCAAGTTTCCACACCTTATAAGCTTCCTTTCTGTGATGTAATTTAGTGAAGAGTTCCCTGCTAAGCCAAGCTGGTCTTCTGCCATACTTGTCAGTCTTCCTGCACATCAGGATGCTTTGCTCCTGAACTCAGTCAGGCTTCTTTAAAGCACAGCCAGCTCTCCTGGACTCCTCCACCCTCTCTCTGGCTTCCCGGGGGATCCTACCCATGAGTTCCCCGAGTGAATTGCACAGCACTTTAGTCCCAGGCTCCCCACCCCGGGCAGGACAGGAAGAGTCCCAGTACTCCCCAGCTGCATCCTGGCAGGGCCAATGCATCTGTGAAACTCTGCTTGCTAGCTGCTCCCACCTCGCCCAAGAACCTCTTCGAATCATCACTGAGGTCTGCGGATAATCTTAATCAGTGACTGCACTCATGCTAGATGTTTTAAATGCGGCAGGGTATTGCATGTTCCTGGCAAAGGACTATAATGAGTCCCGACTAATATACTTTGTGGGCAGGATGTGGAAGTGCTTTGAAAACCTTGGCTGAGGCTTCTTAAATGTCCATTCAGATTTGGGGGCTGGGCTTCTCCCTGCATCTGCTTGTCCGCTCACCACTGCCCTAATAAATGATGCACCTCCTGACTATTAAAGGCTTCAGCCTTACAGTCCCACTGGGCAGATGGGGGAGTGAGATAAACTGACTTGCCCCAGGACATACTTGAAAACTTCATGTCCACTGAGTGTAGAGGAGACCAAGGGCAAGAATTTGGGGCTGGGGTGTACAAAGCATGCGGGATCATCTCAGCAGATTTGTTATGGCTGGACAGAACTTGAAGGCTTGATCCAAAACTTGCAGAAGTCAGTGCAAAGACCTATATTGCTTGCATTGCTATATAGGTTGAGCTTCTAACATACAAGTATATCTAGCCAGGCAAGACAATCCAAGCTGCCTGTCAAACATGTCAAGGGCCCACTCAGAAAGCAGAGACAGAGTGAGGAGCTGGCTGAGAACAGGGCAGTGACTGGGATCCATACCGAGCCTGCAGTCATGTCCATTGTGACCTGTGCTTGTGGAATTGCAGCCTGCTGGCCCAACCCCTGGTAATGCCCCCATTTCAAAAGCGTCTGTAATATATGGCTCTTGTCACTTCCTCACAGGGATTTATCACCTTGCTGCATCACTGTGATGGAATTACAGCTCTGTATTTTATAGTTACTCATCTATTCTTCTCCAGCTATTTCCCTGTTGTCCAACCCGATCTGATGCTTTATTCCTGTCTCCACCCATTTCAATATTTTTACCATCACTTACTGTCTCTCCCGTCACATCCAGACAGACCTTTCAGCTAGTGACACACCCCTGCAAACAGACATATCCAAGGAGTCTGACGCGCTTCTTTTGCAACCAACAATCACCCTTGAGATGGAAGTGGAAAGTACAAAAGGTAGAATTGATTAAATGTAGCAAAGGCAAAAGGGGAAAAGGCAATGAGCTGGCCCCACAAAGTAAAATAAAAAATCAGAGGGGAGATCAATTCCAAATGAGAAATGATTAACAATTGCAAATCGGAGCTGAAAGGATGGTGGGATCAATAGACAGGCTGTGAACCACACCAAGGGCCCAGAGCTCCCATCATTGGCAGAGTTGTGGTCATTAAGCACAAGAAAACTACTGGCTTCCAGCAGCACAGGGACTGGGGAGGACTGGCAGTGGGGCTGGTATTAAAAGAAGCAAGTCCATTTATATTCTCATCAGCACCTGGCAGAGGCTCCTTTCCAAGAGGCGACACTCTCCTCAGGGCAGATGCTGCAGTTTTGTTCACTGTTTGTACAGTACCATGGTCCTGGGCCTCGACTGGGGGCTCTAAAGCCTGGTATTCAGTTGTATTGTGACAGAGGGACCCAACCCCACTCCGGACATCCCAGCCTCAGTAGGGGAAAGTAGGACTCCAGATCCACTTTCATTGAAGTCCCTCTCTTGTAAAGGCTCGTAGCCAACCATCCCAAACCTAAAATCACTTTGAACTCTGGCCTGGAAGGTGTTTCTTAAGCAGAATCTGCCTCATGCTCATGTCTCTAGCTAGTCTGCACTGAAAAGCCTGGATGTGAACACTCATGTTGTGGATGGGATGTGAAAGGGAAGACAGTGCCTTGAAATAGATAGGCAGCGCTTTGAGATGTGGGATGGATAGACAGAAGTAAAAGGATAGACAGTGCTTTGAAAACCTCTGCGCACGCTCCCAGATTCGGGAGGCTGGGCTTCTCTCTGCATCCACTTCTCCATCCATCGCTGCTGTGGTGAATAAGGGCCTCCTGACTACTAAAGCTTCAGCCTTACAATCCCACAGGACAGACGGGGAATTGAGACAAACTGACTTGCCCCAGGCCACAAGAGAGGTTTGTGGAAGAGCTAGAAACAGAGCCCATGTCTCTTGAGTGCCAGGCCAGTGAATTACCCACAAGACCCTCTTCCTGCCCTGCAGCACGCCACGTCTATCATCATCTAGGTGCATATCCCTATATAGGTAATACACCAGTCACACATAGACACTGTCTATATGTGCTGTCTATTTGACAGCAAGTAGCCAGAAGCCAACACACAGATACAGTACGTCCTGAAAAAAAACCCAAGCAGTTTGAGGCTGAATTTGGTGTATGGCTCTTCTAGATTTTGTGCAATCAGCAAATTGCACAAAACCTAGAAAAATCACACACCAAATTCCCACTGCAGCTTTACCTGCGTCTTGTGTGTGCACTTTGCCATCAACTTGCGGTTCATGGTCTACCCAACCTGAGCCGCGGTGCCATCTGACACGTGTTTGCCTGCACAGTCTCAGCAGGAAGAACACTTTACACTTGTGTGCAGCCTCCGAGCCAGAACAGGGTGGAAAAAAATATGCAGGTCTGTTCCGCTGGACTTTACTACACTGTGCAATCTGTTTGCAGTCACGTGAGAAATGGGCCAGTGGCAGAGGTACCAAGTACGCAGGAGTCGGAGGACCCTGGCCCCCATTGGGAGGAGGACCGTGACCTAAAGTGGGCAACACTTTCCACATGTCCATCATCTTAACCCTCCCTCTTCACTGGCAAAAATAAAAGTCGGCACCTTTGTCCAGTGGCGTGAGATGCCCCAATGGCAAAGTCTGTTCTAACGCACAGGCCGACGAGGGCAGAGTTAAACCTCCTTGAAGTGTTACAGAGAAGGAAATAGCACTGCTTCCTATTTGCCAGTGGGACCAGTGCTAAACTGTAACAAAATCAACTGGTGCAGATTCCCTGCCTTCTTAGCTTTAAGTCTTAGCAAGGAAAAAAAAGTGTGTTCTTAACTGGAGTCAGCTAACAAAGCCCTGGTGAAGACAAGGCAGTGCCAGATGCTAACGAGGATTTCCCATCATCTGCTAACTCCTGCACACACCAGCCTGTATAAGCCACGACATTAGCCTGAGAAGTAACAGCTCCTTAATGCACCCAGGGAAAGGCAGCGCTGATGATATATATGAAAGGCCTCTGGGCAAAGCCAGCAGAGTCCTTGAGAATCCACTCCCCAGGGCGGTCATCTGCATGGATGCCTCATCAGCTGGTTTCAGACCCAGCGATTATTGATTTATGTTTTCGTTTCAGAACATTATTAGTTTCCTTCAAGTAATTATGGTAATCACGCAAGGTAAATACCCTGACACACGATCAGAAGAGGGGGGCGTGAATGGGGGCAACTCAGGACGGGCAAGATCAAAGGAAAAGTTATTAAAATCTATCCACTCCAGCTCTCAATATTCCTGTGAAGTCTGATAGAGGTTTCCAGTTCAACTAAACATCTACGCACGTTTCTAAGCCTACATTTTCACGCTGTTTCATTAAGCTGCTTTTATGAAACTAGGCAAGAAGAAAAACACATCTCTGCCACTCGCTGCCCTAAGGAGAGAAGGGGACCACAGCCACCCATGCTGTATGATGTGATAGGGTCAAAAGAGACCCTCCACTGCTTCTTCTAGGAGGACAGCATGGCCCTGAGCTCACCATCACCCATCTCTACTGGTAACATGTCCAGGCCATAGCCCCAGCAAAGTGAGCTCAGAGACCTCAAATCTGTACAGGCTTGGGAACATCTCTGCCATGAGCAGACCCCTCAGGAAGGGCACCTGGGGTTATCCCCATCTGGTCACACTTCGGGAAAGCTCAGGAGGGGCAGGACCGAGATCCCAGCCCTTCCCTTCCAGGGTGTACAAACCCCGCTCCCCACCACGAGCAGGGGAGAGACTCCCAGCTTTCTGTTCCTCACTGACACGCGCGTGTGCCTGCTCTCCCCAGTGCTATTGCTATTAACTGCCAGCACTTCCTTTCAACAAAGCCTCTAAATTGTCTAAATATTTGTGTCAAATCTGCTCCCTGGTTCCATTTGCAGCACTGCTTCCCCCAGGGGGTGTTTTCAGTCTGACTTCCCCATGCACCGCGGGGCTGCCAAGACATGTGCCACCCAGCTCCCTCAGCAAGCAGAACTAGGCAAGTGAGTGATATCCCTTGGTTTGCTGACTAACCTGGGGGGGGGGAGAAGAACAGCAACAAAAACAGCAAATTTACAAATCTCCCAGTTTTTGTTGAAATGAAAAGCTTTCCCAGAAATTTTTCCAATCAACTGAACTGCTTCTTTCCACAGGGAAAATGTCTTAGCTCTGCCCTCCCTAATTATAGAAGTGGCACCTTGGGAAACTTGGTAGAGAAACGGTTAATCTCTACAAGGTACAATGCCATGGGGAAGGCTTGTGGGGGGCACTGCAGGGTGGCACCTTTACAGTGAGGCACTTGGATGTCTGGGACATGAAGCGATTGCTGGGGGGAAAAATATCACAAGGTGATATAGCAGGGTGCATGTCAGAGCCTACAGCGCAAAGAAACCAGAATAGGACAGCACTGCCCAGCCAGGGCATGGCATGGGGGCAGGCAGGACATCCCCTGCCAAGCGAGGGCATGGCCACTACCCCTCCTAAAAAGCACCAGGAGGGACAAGGCAGCCTCTCCACTGAGCACACCCATGCTCAAAACCCTGCCTGCATCCGCACAGCATTAAAGTGGGTTTTTATGGTCAGCAAAGCAACTCGGTATAAACCTGACGTCTTGATGGCCCATATTTATTCTCCACCGGCCACTTCCCCAGTTATCTTTTCAATTTCAAGTCAAAACGAGGATTTTTCTCCCTGTCAGCAACTCAGCTGGAGCTGGACTCTGGAATAATCCAGCTGTGGCCTTCGTTTTGCTTCTCACATTACCACTGGCACCCGCACACAGAGGCAGGAATCATAATTTAGCGAGCAATTTTGCTGATGAGGGGTGGAAGGGAATGGAAAAACACACACGCACACAATAGCACAGCCTACAATTTGCTCTTCTCCATCTGTATGAGTTTCACGGGACTGACAGGAGCAACAAGGCAGCTTTTTTTTTTTGTCCTTCCCTAGCAGCAGATTTTCATCATGGTTTGTCTCCTGTTATGCCCACAGATAAACTGCAAGCGTCTGCACCCGGATCAGCATTGCCCGATGCTGCTGGTACAGATGAGGTTCGTAGGAAACCGAGCTGAACAGAGCAGTAGCCAGGATCCCCCTCGCCCCGTGACTATTCTGCCTCCAGGATGATAGCGCGTGGAACAGTTTGCTGCTGTTATGTTCAAAAGGTCTCCGCATGCTGGATGGGGATATCTGCCCAGAAATGTCAGCAGAGAAATGCTGGGAGCACAAGACTTTGGAGAATCCCGTCTCTGCTGCAGGCAGGCGGGGAGCTGAGAATAAGAAAGTCGGTTCTTGTGTGTATGAGGATCGCTCACTTTCTGCTTCAGGGAGCTATTTGAGAGAAATTGGGGAGGGCAACGGTGTCAGATCGTGTCTTCCCTTGGTGTTTGCATCATCCCAGAATTAAAATACGCCTGTTTGCCATGAAATAGCTCCTGGAGGCAAGCTCTTTTTTGTTGAATCTGCTCTAGCATTTATCACATTCTCAACTAATGCTTAAGTAACAGAATTTTTCCCATGTTTCTATTTGCTGCTCCTAAAAAATTAGATGTTAGAGGCAAAGATATACCCAAGACCTCAAAGCCTTGACACGCTCATTTACCTTAACACCCAACCCAAACTCGCCTATTCAGACACTTTTCCTTTACTCCCCAGCACAAAATACACACCAGTATAGAGACACCAATGTACAGATTGATGTTCCCACACCAAGTCACCTTAAATGACCTCCCTCACAACACAGTGCAGATGTTGGAAATCAAATGCACATCCTTCCCCATAATCATCGTTTCCACCAAAGACCTGCCATCCTCCTCAGAGGTCTGTCCCCATCTACCGACATCCCCCTAGTTCCTGGTTCCATCGAGACACCGAGACAAGAGGTGGCTGTAAAGGCTGCTTAGAAAGGTCTTTGCTGAGAATTAAAACTCTTCCCCTTTTATCAGCGGTAACCATTTCAAGGGAGTTTGCACTGCATCATGGAGCTCTCAGGAGACAAAATCTTTCTTCAAAGCAGCAGCTGCAATAAAGAAGTCTCCGTTCGGTAGACACCTACCTGAGCAACGCGCTTCTGATCCACCTCTCCTCACTCCATTGTCCTTGGCGCCTGCTTTACTCTTTGAGTGCAACTCTTTCTTACTTTTTTTTCCCCCAACTTTTAAAAAGCATCCAACTTTCCCATAGGGACGAGCAGAATAAAATGTCACTTACCTGTAAAAAAAAGAAAAAGTAAGTGAAAATATGAGAGCAGTGGCAGTCAAAGCATTACGCACAGTCTTTGAAAACAGGTCAGTTTAAAGCTTTGAAATGGCAACAGCTAAGGATATTTTCTTCCCCTTTCCTATTTTTTAAAGAAACTTGCTGTTTTTCAAAACCTGTTTCCTGGGGTTCATTTTTCCCTTTATTATTGCTTTGTTTCAAGCAATATCACTGCCTTCTCTCCCCCGCTGCCCCTCCTTCAACCTCAGAGAGGTCAAGAGAGAGACTGAGAGAAAGCACATTAGAGAGAAGGAGGGAAAAACATCAAGAGCCCAAAACAATCTAAATACATAAATAAATGTAAAAATGAAGCTTTGCTTTGGGCAAAATAGCAGAAGTTGGAGATGGGGAAGGATATGGTGAGTTTGAGCCATTGCACTACTTCTGCGGTTTGCATCCTTGCAGTGCTCGCCTTTATGCTACCCCGGCAGCTAGGTAGGCAGGTATTTCTCCAATGGAAAATAGAGGCACCAGCTACATGAAGTGACTCACCCAAGGTCACAAGGGGCAAGTTTGGCAGTCTGGTATTTAACTCAAGTCTCCTTGTCACAGGGTAGCTTCCAATCCACAGAGCCATCCTAACCCTGTGCACAGGATGCAAAGTTTTCTGGTTCCTTTTCAAGTGATGTAAGTAATGCATTTCTTAGAAAACTATTCTGCACGAATGGATCTGAGTATTAGGATGTGTTTCTTTGTTATCCATCCCTCTGGCATATTCATTGCCAATGTGCGAGCACCTTACAGAACATCCAACGGGTGCAAGAAAGCTGTACCTTGATCTAGCCTTAATCCTGCATGTGGAAAGGTTGGGGTGTCCACCTGGGAGCTGTGAAATCCCACTGTGGTGTTATCTGAGCCCAAGCATCCTCCCTAGCTTGACTGCCAGATCAAGGCATTATTGCATGGCTTCATGTCTCCCATTAGTGCCTGGATCCACCAACTATCACAGCCTGCCATTTGGTTGCTGTCTCACTGTGCCTTAGCAGAACAGGGTTCAGTACCCCAATGATCATGCTTGTCTGAACATATCTAGGCACCTCTCATTACAAAACGGCGGGGCTAAAGCTCCTGGGGATCTTGGATGCCCAGGACTAGCTCATCTTAGGAGGAGACAGCACTATACAGTGGCCTAAGGAGTGTATTCATGTCTCCCTATGGCCGTGGGCACCAGCAGCTACCATAGCTGGACAGGTGCTTTCAGGTTGGTGTCTCTGGGCCCGAGCTCCCCAAGTCCAGTTCTCATTCATGACTTTGGTACCCTCTGCCCAGGGCTAGCCCAAATGCTTGAAACGACGCATCTACCTGAAGTAGTGCAAACAGTTTGCTAAGACTGTCCCTTCCCATCGCATTTGTAGCTGACCATGAATTTCACCCCTATCCTACGGTTTCTAATTCTAACTTGAGCTGATTTTGAACCTGACCCTGAAGTGCTCTGTAATGGTCTTCCTTTGGTGTCGCAGTGTCAAGCTTGTTCACTGAATTACGTTCTCACTCATCTTCCCCATCCTTCCTCTCCCTACGTGACTCACCCAGGCAACCTCAAAAGGTGGAAGGCAAAACCCCGACTCCTCTCCCCACCCCCGTTTCTCATGCAAACACATCAGAGGCAGGAACCCTCTTCCTTGGTGCCTGGCAAAGCTCTGAAGTAGCTGCTTGCTAGGAGGGTGCCCTGTTTGATATGCAGCCCCAGTCCAGAGCAATGCAAACCAAGTCTGTTTCAATGAATTACCAGCTGCTCTTTATAACACCATCATAAAACCCCGAGTGGTGACAGCCCGACTATTCCTAATCAGTTCAACTCAAGAGATTCTCTCATCCTCCCTTTAATAGCAAAAGCAAATGCAACTGAATTAACTCCTTCCCTTCTGCTGCCTGGCAAGAATTTGGCACTGCAAAAGTGGAATCAGGGCAGCAAGATTTGACACTCAAAGGATGTGAATATGACAGCAGTTTCCCTTTCATTTGAGGGAGGTTTGGCCTCTGTTCTGAAGAAATGTTGCCACCTGGACTCCCACCCCGTGGTGACCAGAGTAGAAGACAATGCAGCAGGGGTTGATAAAGAAACCCTGGTGCAAATACTGCAAGCACACTTGCACCTAAGGAGTGTCAGTATGGCCCAGGCAATTTCAATTCAGTTCTGTTTCAATTGTGGGATGGTGGGTAGGGAGCAGGGGCACCAGAGTCCACCAAGAGTCAGGTACTTGCTGCCCTACAAAACAAAGATGGTCACAGTGCAGCCATGAATGGATCATTGACAGCAAAGTTCAGACCCAGATCTTCAGTGCGGAAAGCAGAACCTAAGTGAAATGCTCAGCTTTTCTATCTAATAAGACTAGGAGACCAAGTGATGACTGCACATGGCTTGGGCACCACTGGCTGGGAACAGAGAACCACACGAAGTTGGGGAATAGCTGACAACACCAGGTACATTGTGATGTTCCTACATGCAAGATAGCATTGTGCAATGGCTGGAGCATGGAAGCAGGCAACAGTGCTCTTGTGGAAGAGAGGCCCCTGGTCTGGATGGGTGATGAGTGGGGCTGATTGTGACAATACCTGTCTTCCTTTTGTTGCTCTGAACTTTGGGTTGGAACCCCCAAAGTCACGCTTGCGCTCTGTCAATACAGGCTTGCAGCTAACTGGAAGCCGATCAGTTCAGGAGATGATAGCAGCGCTGCTACTGATTATTTATTCAGCCGTTCTGGTGAGCTTTCAGCTGGGGTCCGTCTACAAGGGCTGTGATCAGTGAAGTACAAACACACCCCTAAACCCTGGTCACACCCTGCATGGAATAAAACACATGCACACAACCTCCTACAGAGTGAAACTAGTGCCCTATTTCCAAAATCTATCTTTAGCCACTGACACACACTGCGCGTCTGGCTCCATCAGGAGCGATCAGCTGGTGCCCAGGAGAACAATGGGCCTGACATGCCGGGGATCAGACCCTCTGGCAAGCCTGAGGTTTGATACCTGACGCTATTCTATTTCAACAGAAAAGTGTTTCTTCTTTGTTATTTGCCACGACCTCCATTTCAAACCATTATTCCTCTGAGAAGAGGTTTTTACTTCCCTCTTTGCTTCACTCTGAGTTTTCCTGTGTATTTTATTTTTTGTAGCAAGCATATTTATTGATTTTTACATTGAGCAAAGCAACATGTTATACACCTGTGGGGATCTCCATTTCCAGAAGCCATGAGCTCCCGTCAGAGCACTGTGCAACAGAATGAGAAAATTAAAGACAGAAAAAAAGCAAGTGGCGGGTCTGAACTGCTTCTCCCTTCATTCAGAGAGCCCCAGGCTTGGCCAACAAGGAAACAAGAGATGAGGAATATTCCCTTGCACACACTTGATGATCAAAATGGTGCGCCTCATCATTTATGCAGATGAATCCTGGCCTGTAGCACTTTTCTGAACCGCTCAGTGGGAATGGTATTACAAATCTGAGGTGTCTTGATTGGATGCACATATCACATGGTCTGTTTTTGTTGTCCAATTATGTTGGTCTCATTCTTAGAATTGGATTTCCACTGATCATGTTCCCAACTGAGACCCTGAAATTCACTCTGGGCCGATACGTTCCACTAACTGCTTAAAATTTGCTGCTCCTGCCAACAAATTAACTGGGTACAGTATTCTGGAAAGCAAGCCTGCACGCCCACGAGGCAGGGGCATGGGGGAGGGCAATGTTCATAGACCACATTCCTTGTGGCAGCATTATCCCAACTACTCAACACTTAACCCTTACCAGATATCCCAGCTCTACTCCCCAATCCTGGTATAAAAGCCTCACTGACTTGAGCAGAATTGTCAAGCCCTAGGCTAGGCCTGATTTGTCAGGTATCCTGAAGTCATTTGCAAGTTGGTAGCAGAGCTGGAAACAACCCAGGTGTCCTGCCTGGCAGCCCAACCCCTACACAATAGCTCTTCTCCACTTTCCCTGACAGCTGGGGAAATTTAAGGAGTAAGCTGCACTGGATTCTACCTCTGCCATCAGTCACTGCCAAAAAAAGGGAAAAGACACGCTCCACCCATTTTACCTCCTACTCATGGACCTCATCTGGTCAAATGGTGCCTGGTGACTGCTGGGTAATCACTATTATGACTGGCATCCTTGCATTCTCCCCTAAAATAGGATCCTAAGGGGACTCGATCAGTCACTCCTGATGCAACAAAGGAAGCAGAGGGCAAGGACAGCCAGCAAGCTCGAGTCCCTCCATTTCAATCCTAAGTACGTTCTGGGTCCAGGAGCTTTGCAGCTGTATAGATTGCTAAAAACATGCTATGGTTGCTACCTGCAGAGCTCACAGGAGAGTTAGCAATGCTATTTGCAACATTGGGGAAGTTTTTGCTATTTGGGGACGTTTCCTGCCATGCTCACTGAAAAGCGTGCAAAGCAGTGTGCGTCTTGGTTTATACTACCTGATCAGCCACTACCTTCTGCTGGCATCACTGAACCAACCGGAGCTACAGTAGCTCTCGGAGCTGACAGCTCCTGCCCTCCTAGCTGTGGCCATTGGCCTGGGGATGCTTTCAGTGGAGGAGGCGCAGTCTTGGGAGCCCATGCACATTAACTTTATGGGCCTGAGACTCTGCCACGTATTCATCTTGGGTGGGGGGGCTCAGCAAAGGTATTGCCTTCTGGTGCACATGCTCTCGTTTTTGCAGTCGAGCACAGGGCTCCCTCTGCCGGGGCCACAATCACCCACACCCCAATTTGGGGAGTGACTGCAGTAGCCAGATTTCTTTCCAGCCCCTTGGTCACAACCTTTCTCTCCCCCTCAACCCCACCTGCTTCCTGATAGCAGATGTAGCAGCTCCTAAGTCCAATCCCCATCCCTTGTGGATCCTAACCCCCAAATTCTGCAGGAGAATAAAAGTGACAGTAAGACAAAGCCAAAGACAGGTGCAAATATAAAAGACGGAAGGGTGAGAGCAAAGAAGGGATGGAGCAGGGAGATAAGGAAAGACAAAAAGCCTGGGAGGGAAAAAAAAAGGTGGGGGAGAGGCAGAAAGAGAAAAAAAATAAAGATCAAAGCAAGAGCAAGGCAAAGAGACTGAAAAGAAAGACACGAGGGAAACAAACACTGTGCTTCACTGATCTCCTCGGGGATCCTTCAGGGCCTCTCTTCAGTAGAAATCACAGAGGCAGCTCCACCTACACAAACTTCACGGGTTTCCCAGCCCTGCAAGGTGGACGCTGCCGATGGACACAAATGTCTTGCTAGAAGTAGAAACTATAGTAAGAACATTGCTGCCTGGGTCTGGGAGCAGATGTGTCCAGAGAGGGGTCAGAAGGGAGGAGATAAGCCCCGAGGCAAGGCAGGGCCCCAAGCACATCACAACAGGGGGCAGCTCTGCCAACAGCCTTGCTCTGTAGCCTCACTCCTTTGGTACCTTCCTTTTGCAGAGCCCCAGAAGCACAGCAGCCAGCCTCCGCCATCCTGCCCAGGCCAGAGCGGCAGGATGGAGCAGAGATTCAGGTGCTAGCCTCAGACTCAGGGGACCCGTGTTTACTTCATAGGCA
Source organism: Caiman crocodilus (assembly GCA_030014935.1). Lineage (NCBI taxonomy): Eukaryota > Metazoa > Chordata > Crocodylia > Alligatoridae > Caiman > Caiman crocodilus. The sequence continues at coordinate 6,467,512 of JAGPOW010001661.1, forward strand.
CGTGGTTCTGGTACGATTCTGGGTCAGCCGTCTACGACAATGCCTTGATTCTTTTATTTTATAGTGGGGGACCAAGCGAAAAATCCACCACGACTCCTAGTCAACGGGGGAATACCTGCCCCTCTCTGAAGACAGGGACTTGGAGTTCTCTTTCCCCATCCCCCTGGAGCGGGGTGTAACTGGGTCCCACTCAGCCCTCATCAGCTTGGCTCTTTCGGGCAATCTCTCTTTCCACACCTTGCTGTATTGATCTTTTAGAAAAGGGGAGGCTGCCCCAGGGCTTCCCATGAGAGCTCACTCTCTCCCAGGCAGGTGGGACTGTTCCCTTAAGGGCCGATTATGTGGGTACCCTCCTCCCCAGTACCCACACCCATGCCTTGCAGATACCATACATCCTAATCAAATCGGCACTGCCCCTACAGAATATGCGCTATGGGCTCTTTGCTCTATTCATCCCTATACCAGCCTTCTCTGGGCTATGGGCACATTGGTTCTCCCGGTTTCCAGCTGTCGTCTTCCTAGCCTTTGATCCCTCTCCTTAGACCCTGGCCCCACCCCTAGGCCAGTTAGGACCCCTGGGTCCTCCAGCCCTGCCAATCTCTCGCCGTGGCCCTCTTGACCTTTCATCCCTCCTGAGCCCTGGCCCCACTCCTAGACCGCTAAGACCTATGGGCACCCTGGCCCTAACCTGCTCCCTGGGCCAGCTGGGACCTCCTTACCTCCCATGAGTCCCTTCCACAAACCACCGGACTTGCTTACTAGGGCTCTGCGAAATTTCGCCACCAGCTTAGTTTGATGCTGTTTCGACTGGTTTGGGGGAAACTGCACCTCAAGTTGTGGACAAACTGCAGACAAGCAAAACTCATGACATGGGTAACCCTGTTCACCAAGGCACCCTTGGGGAAAACTAGGAGTAATGGTCACAAACTCCTGGAAGATCGCTTGGGCTCAACATTAGGAAAAACTACTTCACAGCTAGGGTCTCCAGACTGCGACTATTACTCCTAGTTTTCCCCAAGGGTGCCCTGGTGAACAGTTGTTCACCAAGCCCTCGATTTACACTTCTGACATAGTGGTAAGCTGCTACCAAGTCCCCTCTCAGCCTTCTCTATTTCAGGCTGAAGAGTCCCAGGTCCCTCAGCCTTTCCTCATATGGCTTGCCATGCAAGTCTCTGATCATACGTGTAGCCCTTCTCTGGACTCTCTCAAGCTTTACCACATCCTTGTTAAAGTGCGGAGCCCAGAACTGGATGCAGAACTCCAGCTGCAGTCTCACCAATGCCGAGCAGAGCCGCGTAGAACAGGAGAATCACTTCTTTGCTATGGTTTTGCCGGAGATGCATCAGCTGATGCATGCCAGAGTATTGTTGGCCCTGCTGGCTACAGCATTGCACATTCGTACTATGGCCAATTATTACCCCCAGGTCTTGGTGACAAGTGATGGGAGATCTTCAGTCCTGCTGCCTGTGGCACAAGCACCCATGTCATGAGTTTTGCCTGGCAACCAGAGGTGCAAGGCCCCAGGCCCCAGAGTCCCACTGCATCTATCTCGTTGAAACTTGGCAGGCTTCGTTGCCTCCGCAGGGGCAAGCCTGCAGTTTTCACCCCGCTGTGGCTTTGTGCATACAAGTGACAGGAGTTTGGCTCTCAAGATTTTGGGGTGCAGTTTCTCCAACTCCCCTATACCCATCTCCTTAAAACTTGGCAGGCATTATGCCCTCAGAAGGGGCTACCATTCCTGTAAGCTTCATCAAAATCAGGTGAGAAATGACAAAGTTATAGAATATAATGGGTAAGGTCAAAATAGGCTATGGGCAAAACATCAAAACAGACTTGAAACGCAAAACTGTTTCGACGGAACGATACAAAACAGTTATTTGGACTCAAAACAAAAGTTGAAACAAAATGCTGTGCTGTTGAACCCTCGAAACGCTGGTCGAAACATTATGCTTCTGTTTCGCACAGCCCTATTGCTTACCCAAGCTTTGATGTTAACCAAGAGCCCTACTGCCCCGGAGCTCTTCTCCCTTATTCCCAAGGCTAGCCTGTCTGACCAGCTCAGGCCTTAGGCTTATATGCTTCAAGCCAGGCCCCCTTCTAATCAAGTGACTTTAATTGGCCCCTGCTGCACCTGCAGGCTGCTTCTCTCACAGCTCCTCTTTAAGTAGCAGGAGCATCAAGCCTCCTGCTACTGTCTGTGTCATGCCAAACTCCGCGCCACTGAAATCCAATGCAGCGACAGCCATTTATACCAGCCATGCCCCCGCTCACAACCTTCTGCAAAGGATCCTGTTCCACACAAAAAGCCTACAGGCATTCCTGGCGTTTGCCCACCATCAAATCTGCTTAGGGAGACCATAAAACATGAAGCATTTGCACTGCAAGACAAAAATTAGGGCTCAGCTTCACAAAGTCCTTTCACTACCTCGTTCACCGCTCAAGCCCAGGGATGAACCCAACTTTCCCCAGCTGAGAGTCACTGTGGGCTGCAGTGATGCAGTTAGAGCTACAAGGGAAGGGAAGAGAGGTGACTGGTTAAAACAACGTCAGCCACCAAGCAAGAAACTTTCCCCTCTGCAGAGGCTCCTGGGTAAACCAGCTTTCTATAAAACTCCCTGGCTTCTTTTCAGCTGCAGAGTTACGGCTGCTGAGAAGGTAGCATATGGCTTTGTTACAAGACATATGGAATACTTTAGACTGGTAAGAGAGCGGATAAACCAAAGTTGTGTTTTTTTTCTCCCCAATTTAAAATTAATCTGGATATTCTGTCTCTCAACCGATTCAGGTTTGGATCCTAACACTCTTGTCTGGGCAACCTGGTTGCTTCATCCTGCCATAATCTTTAGCCTCAGAGCATGTTAAATAATGAGTGGGCTCCAGTTATGTGCTGTAGCTGACAAAACTCCCAGTGCATATGAAACCAAATGCATACGTCGTGTCCACAGAATATAGCACCTAGTTGGCATGGCCATGTCCTTCCCTATGTGTATGTACAGCACAAGTGGCGACGTGTAGGGGGTGCATGGTGGTGGACGTGCACCCCCCACCGAGACAGCCGGTGCACCCCCTGACCGACCGCTCTTGCTGTCTAGGCGATGGGTGGGGGGCAGGCAGGAGTGCCAGTGTCCCCTCTGCAAGTGCCAGCCCATCGCTGCAGCCGCAGCCACAGAGGTCCCCCCACGCAGTTTGATCAGTGCTCCCTCGGTCGGCAGGACTGGCTACAGGCGGGGGCGTGTGCCCCCCCAACCAAGGTGGCACCAGTCGCCCATGTGCACCCAGCCCAAAAAGAAACCTGATGGTGCCAGCTGGAGCCGACTGGTGCTACAGCGAGGATAACAATGAAGAGGGCCAAAGCAACTCCTGTTCTGCTCCTTTTCTAATCGCAGTTTGACAGAAAAGTTCTTCCCTCTTGCATTAGTTTTCAAATGAAAACTACAGATAAACACAAACCTAGCCAACAGGAAAGGACTAGTGCCACCCACCCTCACACCCCCCTTCTCCCACTGTAACCCAGACTGCATGACAGCTGAGCGCAGGCGGGCTCCGCACAGGCTCTTATCTGCATTGCTTCCAGTGAAGGAGGTGATTAACTCCCTGACCTGCAGAGCTTTAAAGCGACCTCTGAGAATAGATAGGATCTTGTTATCTTGTAATGAGTTTTATGGCTTATTTCAGTACATTTCAGCCATGTTTCTCCAGTGATTAGGGCAATTATCAGCCTGTGCATTTCAGGATTATGAATTATGGAGCTCTCAAGATCCTAAAGAAAAAATATAGCCTCTGAAGGACTAGAGAGATTGACTATCTCCCCGTGCCCCTTTCTGCATCCTAAAGCCTTGACTCGGAAGCGGGACCCACTTCGAAAGCCTTTGTGTGCGGAGCTCAGAAGACGATAGGATCAGGAGAAAGGAATTAAGCCTCAAAGCTTACAGTGCGATCCAATGGTTACAATTAATAACCATATTAAAGATTCCTCATTCCTAGATTGCAAAATGCTTTACAATGCGAGGTCAGAGTTGTTATCTCTGTTTTACTAGCACAGAAAATCTGGCATAGAGCTTCAGGAGACGTCCCCAACAGGCCCAGAAATAGAGAGGTGGTTAGCCATGTTAGTCTGAAGTTAGGTATATGGCAGGGTAGGTGGCACCTGGGATTCATAGCATCTGATGAGGTAGGTAGTCAGTCACCTACAAAGGTTTATGCCTTCTGGAACCAGCTAGTGTCTGAAATCCAGGACTAGGACTCTAACCATGCTGCCTTTCTGGGAACTGGGAGACCCAGGTTCTGTACCCCCTGCCCAACCTCAACAAGGGGCTTGCTATATTTCTGTTTTAGGTTCCCCATCTGCAACACCCACCCCACAGGAACATTATAAGGCACAATGCTTGCTCCTAAAGTGCCAGCAGAGCCCCAGCTGAATGGGAAGGATGCGCTTTCATTGAAATAGCTGTATCTGCACAGGAGCTGGGCCAGTGGGTTGCAGGGGATTTTTTTCTGCCACATCTGTGATGTGAATGAACGCGGGAACAAATCAGGAAACCGAACCCCAAGGGCTAACAGAAACCCCGCGGCCCTCAGTGCATGTCTCCGTGTCCTAGTCTGGTGTCTGGATGCTTCAGAGCCCCAGCTGTGCGATTGCTACAGCTTCTGCACAGGCCTGCCTTTCACAGCCTGGGCTTGGAGTCATGGGGTTGGCTGGAGGCTAGGTGGAAGACAGTTTAAATAGGCCATGCCTCAGGTTCAGGCACGGAGCTGAGGCTTGGGGAAGCAGCGGTCAATCCCTCCCTTTGTGGGGGTTTCCCTAAACCTGCCCCAAAGTCCATCCCACCCCTGGAGCACAAGCCACTGGCCCTGGCAAAATCCACCTGACGCAAGCCTTTTTGAAGTCCTTATCTCGGAGAGCCAAGGGCCAGCTGCACTCCCTTCAGGCAACAGCGTCACAGCTCTTCCTCCTCACCCTCTCTGTGCCCTCTGGACTCACTTTGAAGACGGAGCTGCAGGATGGGAGTTTAGCGAGCAATCCAGCAAGCCGGGCCTGCTTTAGTGGGAAGCAGCAGGGGCTTGAAGCCTCTCTGAAATAAAAAGCAACCATTTCGAGTTATTATTCTTCAGCTCCAAGAGGAAGCTGCTAAGCCCCAGGTGTCTGGGCACCCATGCTCGGCTCAGCCTCTCTGCGTCTCCTATCGGGCACTTGCCACGCTATTTCTACTAGCACATCTGACTCTCCCAGCCAGCAGCAACCCCACTACTCGTAGGTGTGATGGGGGCCGAACTCCATGGCCTGCCCACCTGTCCTTGGGCCAACCGCCCGCCTATGCTCACCCGCCACGACTTGATCTTAATTGGTTCATTACTAGATCTTCCATAAGCGGGAGGCTGCCCATTTGTGCCCCGATGCCAGGGGGCGCTCTCTGCGGCTCCTTCCATCCCCATACCGCAGTCCAAGCCTCGCCGATGGCGCCTCGCTGTTTCCGGAGTCACCGGACCCCTCACTGGGCCTTACAATCGTCCCCTTGGACCTGTCCATATTCCCTTCATGCCAAACTGCCTGTGTTTATATAGGCCCAAAATGGCCGCCCTCATCAGGCACCTGGAGGCTGCCAGCTCCAGGGCCTTAAAGCGGCAGGCACACCCAGTGCCCTGCCACAGTCGGCTTCTCCCTGGCACGTCCCATCCCCTTCTGCGCTTATTTATCGGCACAATGCTATTAAGCAGCTTAGTTCTAACTACACATGCAGGATTACTCCGGAGGTATAGGAGTTACGGGGGCTCCCACTCAGCTCACGGGCCAGAAGCCCTGTCAGCTTCATGCAACCTATCCTCAGTCAAGATAGATGGCTGTGGAGCTAGGAGGAGGGTTTTGTCCCACGGTCATTCAGACTGGGTGGGTGCATGCAGCCCACTTTACCCACTGTACCCATACGTGCTGGTTTTAAAGACGGACTCGGGACAGCCAGCTCAGAGAGACTGTACGAAGCCATCATGAAATGGCCTGAGCCATTAATGACAAGAGAAGTGTTCCCAAGAGAAGTTAAAAACACAACCAATGTTATTAACCTAATTTCACAGATAAGGAAACTGAGGCACAGAGCTAGGCACTGATCTGGCCCCAGGCCTCTCAGCAGTGGAACCAGAACTCAGGTCTCCGGCATCCTCGTCCATAATGCCAGCCGCTGGACTGCAGTGTCCCTACAGAAAGCATCAGCTGAGTCTCATGAGCCCAGCACAGGGGAGATAACACCCCAGACGCACCTGCCATCAGCATGACAGCAAGCTGCCTGGATGCAGTTACAACACGGCAGCTTGTGACACTCCTATACCACCGCTCATTTTGCCAGCCTCCGTGGGACCGAATCAAAATCACCTTCTCCTAGCCCTCCCATCCCGAGGCTGTGCAGCTCCAAACCCAGAAAGACTAAACAACAAAGGTAAAGACTTGCTTTAGTCATATTTACACCCAAATACTGGATGTGGCCATGTTGGTGGCTACTGCGCTGGGTCCTGCAAACTAGGTTAAGAGAGCCAGCGCCAGCCACGCTGGAACAAGCACCTGCGCTCTCCAAGGAACTTACATGATACTCCTCGATGCAATATCTAGCCAGTGGCCCATAACCAGGCATCTAGTTTAATAATGGTGTTTTTAGACTCAAAAAGAACCCCTTAATAGAAACCAGGCACCCCTAAGAAATGCCAAGTCATAGCCTTCACTCATTTCTTGACTATGGAAAAAAAATCTTTTGTTGCAAAAAACAGAAAGCCACAGCAGGTCAGAACAGTTTTGAGGCTCTGGATTCCTATCTGAAATCTCTGGGCTTATCCTGCGAATCACATATGTGTTTGCACTTCACAGTGCTAATTGTTTGTGGCCCCCTTGAAAGGATTTCACGCCGCAGCACCCTGGCTAAGAATAGCTGATCTAAGCATATGAGCAGCAGTACTATCCTTCTCATTTTAGGGACAGGGAGTGGAGGCACAGAAAGATAAAGTGACTTATCAAAGGTCATTTAATGAGTCTGTAGCAGATCTAAGAACTGAGCACTGGTTTTTTAAGACCCATATTATTTCCCTAAACACCAGACTATCCTTCCCTTGCAGCCAAATTGGTAAGATAAGGGCCTATTCCCTAATGACTGCTAACCAAGTTACTTATTGAAGTGGCAGAGAGCAGTGCTGGGGGCCTGAGTTCAATCCCAGCTTGCAACATTGCTCTTTTGTTGAACCATTTCTTCCCATGCCAATTGGGAAGATAGAACTTGAATTTGGCTAGCAACAATTACATTTACATCCTGCAGCGCCTGGCCCAGTACTACCCCAGTGCCAGCAGGACTGATGGGCCAGGAGTGCAAATGAGTAGACTTCTTTCTAAGGCAAACTGTGGCTTCTGTCAGTGGAAAGACCTGGATAAAGCTGGTCTTTGATATCTTCTCTGTCTTTCCCAGGTTGAGCTGGAGGCAGGCAGGGCATGAGAAGTGCTTCAATCAAAGTGGTGTTTTAAATGAAAAACCTCATTTATGACAAAGGGGAGGATTTGTCTGCTCGGTGACAAGAGTGTTTGGAAAAAGAAATTCATTAACATCCTCTCAGGTCCTTTCATCTCAGCTAGTCCCCAAAGTGATCGTTATCGGACGGAGGGGAGCAAACGGCAGCCTGTCTCCATCCCAGATCAAGGCAAACCGTGCAGAAAAAACAGTCTCTGAATAATCACTTACCTTAAAAAACAGGGTGGAAATTTGCTTTAGTTTGCATGCCTGGTTAGAGCAGGGGACTGGGAGCTAAGAGGAGTGAATCCAAGACCTGATTCTTCCCACCTACTTAGCTGTCTCCTTCTACCCGGTATCATCACGTACACCAGCTGAGTCCCTGCCAAATCCAAGTGGTACCAAATCCAAGTGGTAGACTGCGCCTGCGTCTGTCTAGCAGAGCAAGTAGGAGGGTGATGGAGGACCAGCTGCAGTGTGAAGCTACTTTATTTTTCATTATTTAATATCTATTGCTATTAAAGATTCACTCCAGTCACAGACAACGACCCTGTTGTGCTAGGCTCTGTACAATCGTGGAACACAAAGTCTCTGCCCCACGGAGTCTACAATAGAAATCAACTGAAAGACAGCCCCCGAACACCATACAGGGCCACGGCTCCTCCCCATCCCAGTCTGTATTTGCACTCTCCAACACCCACAGCAGTCCTGTACTCTCCATCCTAGATTCACACTGCGGCTCCCACAGCCCACAGAGCAACGAGTCAGCTTGGCACTATCACCCACCACTTTACACATGGGAAACTGAGGCACCAAGAAGTAAAGTGACTTGCTTGTGGCCACATGGAGAGTCCCTGACAGAGCCAGAAGTTGAACCAACATTCCCAGAGCTTCAAGCATGTGTCCATGTTTTTTGACCAGCCCAGGGTTAGGGACAGATCCTGTCTTCATGGCAGGATTGGGCCTTAGCTCTTTCTGGCTCCCAGTCCTGTGATCAGATCATCTGTCCCCAAGTGGGGACACTTGACTGTTTGTGCTTACTGGATCCATCAGGCCGGACAGGGCATAAGAGAGTCCAAGGCAGGGCTAGGTTCTTTCTGCTGACATGACTGTTCCTTAATGTGGCCCAGACACAGCTGTTCAATTATTGTGATTCATGCTTTATTGTTATTTCTTTTATTTGCAAAAATGAGCTCTGGCAATTGATTGCTGCTCCTGGAAATGCAGACTGCAGCGCACACATCTATAATGGGAGCAGGGCCGCCCGCAGCCCCAGTTCCCCCTGCCCTTGCTGTTTGTGTGCACGCATTGCTTCCAAGTGCAAAGTGTAAAATATTAATTTTGTGTAGAAAGAAAATTAAGCCCCTGGAAATGTGTTCCAGGAAATACAGCCATTGCTAGAGTTAATTAAGAAGTGATTATAGTGAAAGGCTGTAATAACAGCTTCACATTGCAGGACAGGCTGAGCTGATTGTATGAAACCCATGGAGGGAGAGGGGCTTGTGGAGCGAAGAGAAGCATCCTCCGGGTGGAATATGGAGGGCATAAGGGATCACTGGGACAGTGGAAACGAATTTGTGGCTTTCAGCCTCTGGGGTCATCAAACCAGAAGGGCACATCGTCCTCTGCTGTCGATGGAGCTACACTGATGTACACAAGGCAAGGATCTGCTCTACTTTATTAGTAGGGTCATGGCGAGGGACCTGGTTGCAGCAGAGCAGAGGGGATCAAATCCTCACTGCCAGCTCCAGCCTGGTTCAGCTGTGCCCATGCTATGCAGTGGACCTGAGTGCGTGGTGATGAAACGGCAGTGTCTTTGTTTGGGGCAGACCCTGTGTTTTCGCTCTTCAGTGCTCTGCCTGCCCTTCCTGCCATTCCTTGCCACCTCACTGTGTGCCCTGACAAGTGTGGGGATGGCCCCTCTCCTCTCCGCACACACATGACAACACATCCCTCTCACTGCAACCCCCCATGTTGTTCCAATCTGAGGTCCTCACTGCATCCTTTTGCCAATGCCCCTCAGCTTGCTGCACCCCTGTGCCAGTGGGTTTTGTTCTGTTCACATGTGACCTAAAAGGAGCAAGCTAATCTCCTTCAGCTGCTAGCTCCCTCTTTGGTTGCACTGCGCTGGGCAAGCTGGTTAATAGCATGAAGTACTACATGCAAAGAGTATGCAAAGCTGAGTTCCCCCAAGGGGCGGAAGTGGGTCTGCCAGCCGCAAGATGACAGATAAAATCCCCTGCTACTGGAGAAAGGTAATTTGACATAACAGCTGTTCTGACATTCTCTCCCTATGGATAATGCTGGCAATAAGAATGCAAATCAGCCCTCTCTGCACTTCTCCTGGAGAGCAACTTTCACCTGAGGAGCTGGGAGCACTTTAGAAACATGAACTAATGCAGCCCCAGCACCCTGCTGCAAGGCAGAACTCATCATACCCATTCTACAGATGGCTCTGTCCCTGTCCCAGAGACAAGAAGAGATTTGCCCAAGGAAGCATCGTGAGTCAGTGACAGGTGGCAACCGAGTCTAGGTGTCCTGGCTTCCTACTGCACCCATTAGAGCACATGTCCTGCGTGCGTCTTCTCCTTTCAACCAAGCAAGGACAGGGATGTGGAGATAGGACGGAAAGAACTCAAAAGACAGGTACACGGGGATCGATCCCAGGGTTGACTAGTGACCCGAGAGGAGCCGAAAACACCTATGTTGTGTTCCCACGGCCTGCCACCGAGCTCTGGGAAAATCACTGCTCCTCCTGCTCCTTCCCTCAGTTTCCTCGGATGTAAAATGGGGATTAAGTGATTTATCCCCCTTGTAAAATATTTTAAGATCTAGGAATGACAAGTCCCACATGCAGCAGGAGGCAAGACTAGCTGTTATTATATATCTCATTGACTTAAAGGCCTGCAGCATCTGCTTCCAGTCTAAGAATACGATTATTGTGGCTCAGAGCAAATCTGTTATTCTGCGTGGCCCTCCCTCACCTCCAATCCCAATCCTACACAGACCCTTTTGGCCAGGAGCTGTCTCTGCTCCCACCTCTCAGACGTGCCCAAGACGGGACAGCCTTTCTCCCTGGCACCCAGCCATCCAGACAGAGTCAGATGACACATCGCAACTTCAGCAAAAGTGGTTAGTGCCCTGCTGCTTACTGTATGGCAGCTACTAATTATCCCCTGAAATTTATAGGCTCCTGGGATGCATGCAGATGGGTATTTAAGTTAACAGCAGACTCAAATTGTCCTCCATTAATTCCACAGTGATACCTGGTTTGACTTGGGCGCTGTGCATTCTGGTCCGACTTCCCTTTGGATAGCGTGTGAGTTACTGGCCTCTGTGCTATTAATTTCCCTTCCCCAATTATCTAAGAAGCAAGGCTGGCTGTTCAGGGGTCAGAATATACCTGTGTATTTGTTGTGTGTCCCTGGGGGTTTCATCCACCACTTCTGGGGCTGGGGCTGGAGCAGGGCATGGCCCATTTTGCTGGGGATACATCCTCCCACACCGCATTCAAACCTTCCATGAATTTTGGCCACCGCCAAGCTGCACATCGCAGCCATGCTGAACTAGTTAAGCTAAAAGCAGACTCAGCAAAAGCAGGGAGTTAACTCAGATGTACGGCTGTGTGAATCACCAACCAAAGTGGGGGTGGAAAAAAGGGTTCACATCAAGCCAATTAAACTTAAAAAAAAATTATTTTTATTCACACAAATGACTACCCCACCAAAAAAAAAAATTACAAAATCATATTTAGTTCAGCAGAAAACATTTTCATCATGCCAAAGCTAAATATTTTATGTGGGGCACTTAAAAAAATGCATGGGGGAGGAATTAAGAGCGGAAAGGAGGCTCCCAGGCACGGGGTTATGGGTGTCACTCAGGATGAGGGAGGTCCTGGTTCAATTCCCCCCTCTGCCTGCGAGGATATGTGACCACCTGATCTCAGCCCCCTTGCAGAGCCCTCCCAGCCTGGCTTTCAGCCTTGGGGGTGAGGGGGCTTGCAATCTCTCCTGCTGACACTGTTCACTCGGTACAAATAATTAAACATTTACAAGCACAAGAACTGGAGCACAGGTGTCCTGCCTCCCAGGGGAGCATCCTAATCACTGGGCTAGGGAATCTCTTTTTCTCCATGCAGATTTAGGTACTGAAATACAAAATGGGACAGCTCCAGACACAGGGAGGGAGCCTTTGCCCAGCCCAGAATACCCTGGAGCCTATTGTAGGAGATGTTGGCACAACGCTCCTTAAGGAGAAGAGGGGACTCGACCTGGGTCTCAATCAGACTCCTAGATCCGAGCTGTCAGTCCTTGAGAGCAAGGACTCTACTTATTGGATACAAATGGAGATGCCAGCAGTCCCGCTTTTGGGAATCTAGCACCCAATTCTGCTTTCCCAGCTGAAACTCTTTGGAAATAGAGCATCAGGATAACTAAAGGCATCTGATTTGGCCATTGCAGTCACTTCATTATTTGCTGGCGGCATTTCTCTGAGCTCGTCTCAATCTGTTTGCCTGAGATGGCCCTGAGTCACTTCAGCTATCAGGGTATCTGCTTTGGCAGTATACGTCCTATGACACAGTTCAGTAGGTGGATATTCCAGGAGAATCCATACATATTCATTGGCGACCATGCGGTTCAGCTTTCGCGGAGCCAAAGACAAACATCGCCAAAAGCAAAACAAGTATACATTCTGGGAGCCATCCACAGCTTAATTAGGATGTGCAGGGGATATATCCTGTTGTACGAAGACTTCCAGTGCTAGTGCTAATGGTTCCCCTCACCTGTAGCAGACATTTTGTGCACCCAGCAGAATGAAACATTTAAGGGATGAAGCCTGCATCATGCATGAGATGTTTTGGCAGGTAGCACCATGCGGATGTGAAAGAAAGAAACCCTGCCCTCACCAGATTCCTGCCTGCTCTGGAGAAGTGATTTCTTCGTCTACACATATTTAGTAGTGTGGTCTTTAACTTTGGCTAGCTCAAGCTAGTTAACTGGGGCTAAAATAGCATTGAAGACAAGGTCACCTGTGCCTTCACCCGTAGGTGTGCAGACAAGGTAACCGCCCATTTTAACCTAAGTAAGCCAACCTGGGTCACGAACACGTCTTTTTATAGTATAGTCATTCCCCAAGGTGTTTAGCTCATTGCCATCGCCATAATGCCTCAGTGCCTCCCAGCTGTTGATATATTTTCCTACAAATCCCACTGTGGGTGTGCTATAATCCCCTCCGCGCAGAGAAGGGAACGGAGGTACTGGCAGGCTCAGCGGCTGGCTCAAGGGCACGCAGGGAGTCTCTGTCATAGGAGGGAAATGAAGCCAGTTCTTCTGAGTCCCGAAGGAGGGCACTAAGCAGTGCACCATGCTTACCCTCCAAACCAGTGACCCCCCGGCTGCCAATATGGCCACACTTAAGGATTACCCTCAATTAAATACATTTCATTTACCCAGTAATTTACTTGTGTGAGCAATTTAATTTACTGATCTGAGCAAAGATTAGATCAGTTCAAGTTAAGGTTAGACCTCACTGCCGATAATAAGAGTTTGCACCTTTTTGCACTGGATTGATTTCGAATCAACTTACTCAAACGTAAGCAACTTTTCCAATACGGACAAGGACTCAGACTAAGTTTCGTGTGAGTTTCAAGTCTGCTCTCACTTTCCCTAATTGCTGGCATTTTTCAAAATGTCACTATTTCAGATTTTGATAAAGCTGCCATCATTTACCTTTTTCCATATTCTACAACAGCAATTGCCAAAGTATTCCTAGGGGGGAGCCTGGCAAATTCTACCCGTTCCCGCTGTGCTGCCAAGAGTGACTCTCTTGGATATGCACAGAAAAGCCTTTCATTATTTCCATGCCCTGACTTCTGTCCTTTTGTCTGTCTATTCATCCTTAGACTGTGAGCTAAGCCTTTGAGTCAGCCTGGAAACACTTAGCACATTGCGGGTGTTATCACAAACAAATTCCTAATAATAATTGAGCTCTTCATTCTCTATAATGTTCTCTCTGTGATCTGGTCCCAAGAATGTTCCTTGACCAGCTTGTTCCACTATCAGAGTAACAAAGGAATAAAAATCTTGCTGGCACAACAGAGAGCAACATTATATATCTACGTGCGGGTGTGTGTATGCATGCATATGTGCATATGGCTCTACCACTGAGCAAGTGTGCATGTGTGCATATATATATGCATATGTATGTGTATAAATATATATATGTGCATATATATGCCTATATACAAACATCTCATTGTTAGCAAACTGATTTATATTCCCCTGAAGAATAACACCCAACACACTTCTATTAGTTTGAAAAAAACAGGTGAAACATTTGATTTTCACCTTCAAGTGTTTCACTAAATGACCAGGCGGTATCTGATGGGGGGGTGGGGGGAGTACACATGAAAAAATGGTGGAAGGAAAGACATGTTGGGTGTGCAAATGGCAGATATTTATGCATAGAAAATAGTACAAAAATGTCCACCTTGAGAAAAAACTCTACTATTTGGCCCAGAGGAGATACCCCCATTTGTATTACAAAGCCAGAAAAAGGAGGAGGAGACGACAGAAGTCATGGTTGGATTACAGCCTGCATGAAAAGTTGGAATACTTGTGAAAATGTCAAACCATCGAGGCGAATACTCCTTAAGCATGAACACCATATCTCAATGATTTCAGAGGACTCGAGACATGTTTTGCAGAGTTTAAGGTCACCGGGACCTATTAGTTCATCTTACCTGTCCTGTCTCATTTGAAGCAAACACTAATAGTTTGCTAGCTTTTGCACACGCGCACGCACACATGCAATTAGAATGCATTATCTTTCTTTTTTATATATATTGTCTATATATTCTCTAAATACAGACTGGGGAATGACTGGATAGGCTACCATACTGCACAGAAGAACCTGAGAGTGACCATAGACCATAAGCTGAATATGAGCCAACAGTGTGCTCTTGGTGGAGAAAAGACCAACAAACCCAACAGCATAGTGGGTTGTATTAACATGTATGCTAGTCAAGGGACATGATTCTTCTGCTCTGTTCAGCTTGGGTGAGGTTTCACCTGCAGTACTGTGTCCAGGTTTGGACCCCACAGTTCGAAAAGGACATGGACACAGTTTGGAAAAAGCTCCATGCAGAGCAACAAAAATGATCAGGGGCCTGGGAGATGAGACTTATAAGGAAAGACAGAAAGAACTAGGGTTATATATCACAGAGAGGAGAAGACTGAGGGGGGATTCGATAACAGTCTTCAAGTACCTGAAGGATTACAGAGAAGGTGGAGATGGGCTTTTGTCTGTGGCCATAGGGGAGAGGACTAGGAGCAATGGACTCAACCTGCGGCAGGGAAATTTATGTTGGAGATTAGGAGGAAGTCTCTGACTATGGGGCGGTCAAGCTATCTAGAGAAAATGTGAAATCTTCATCCTTGGAAGATTTCAAGTGCAGGTTAGAGACATATGACTGGGATGGTTTAGTCAGGGATGATCCTGCCTTGAGTTGGGGGCTGGATTAGATGACCTTATGAGGTCCCTTCAAGCCCTACTTTCCTACGATCCTACATTTAATGTAGCTGTTTTCATTTCATGGGCCATCCTCTGGATCTTGAGTTATTAGAAAATAAACGGGAACTACCAATTAACCCGTTTCACATTGTTAATAAAGATTAACATGAATGGTGCAAAATGCTCCAAAGGAACGTTGGAATATTTAGCTAACAAGACAGAGATCTCTCTGGCTGCCTCCCTAGGTGAAAAGAGTAGCAGTTCATTAGCACCCAACAAGATAGCTGTCTTAGCTAATGTCACCAGTGCCTACAGCTATTTGGCTCCAATTCAGGGAAAACACTGGTAGAGCAAGGGTAGCTGAAAAGAAAAGGCTCCAAACTCCTACACAGTCACAAGAGATGGGAATCAGGAGCATCAACTGCAGACTGGGCTGGGCATATTGGAATGAAAGGGAATGTGGAAATGGAAAAGTGAACTGTGTCTTGGCTGAAGAGAGGAGGCTGGTGGAGCTAATTAGTCTGGGTATCTACTGTAGCGAAAGAGAGTTGATTCTCTGTGCTGTTACATGCACTTGGATCTACACCAGCACCAACCAAGGCAATGGCAGAGCACACCCAGGGGAACACCAGGCACTGAGGCTTGATGGAGCCCTTGAGAGTCTTCTTCCAGCCTTTTAATTCCTGATCATCACAGTCCTTTTATCTCTGCTTCATCAAACAGGTGAGGTTTGGGTGGGGGAGAGGAAGGAATCAAGCACCTGCCCAGAATGGCTTGTGCCAACTCCCAGACCTTCAAGAGACCCCAAAAGGACTGAATGATCAAAGCTGTAATTGATGTATTTGCCCTAATTCCTATGCATCACTTGAGAATTTCTTAGCAAATGGATCCAGATCAGTGAATGGGAATGGAGGGGAAAACAGTTGAGTTGGGATGAGGTGGGATTATGGCCCAAGATGAAGGCCACTGAAGTTAATGGAAAGACTCTGAATGACTTCAGCCACAGTTGGATCAGGCCATCAGCTCTGCACATACTCTAAGGGGAGCAGTAAAACACTGGCTGGACTGGGAGAAGTGTCACCCCCCCATACCCCAACAGCCATGGCTTGTGCCTGTGGCCCAGGTCCAAGGAGCACCATGTTTTAGGAGAGTCCAAACCCACCTCTCCCCAAACCATCTTCCCCTGCAGATCCAGCTAGCTAACCCAATACAAATGCCACACCACTGCTGTCAGATCTCCCAAATTATCAGCCAACACCATCCATTCTGGCAGGACTGGTGAGGCCCATCTTACTTCTGATTTTGCAAAGGCTAGTGTATCTGGCCACTTGTCTGCTCTGCTTGTGCATTAGAGACACCGGGATGCCTTTTGTAAAATGCCCTTGGCATCGCCTTTTTCTGACTGTTATATAAATGCACTTCTGTATTGATATCATCCCACCCCAGAGGTGGGTCACATCCTTGAGTGAACAGAAGTCAGTCAGTTAATTGGTTAATTTAGGTGAAGAAACATTTTCCCACACATCGCTGCTTCTGAGACCCAGACTAGTGCCTTAAACAGATGACCATCCACTCCCTAGTACAGTGGTTCTCAGCTGGGGTGTCACAGCACAACGCTGATGCCGTTGCTGCTGCCTTGGGGTCAAAATGCCCTGCGCACCTCAGTTTTCAGGAGGCACATTGGAGCCAAATGGGGAAACAGTTGCAGCAGAAGCAGACTGCCTGCTTCACTGCACCCATTTAATAATCTTAATGCACGCCAGAGCACCTGCTCATGCAGCAGCCCTTTCCAGTCTGCCCCCATGCATACCTCCTGGAAACAGAGTTGCATGGGGCAGCAGCATCTATCTCCAGGTGGGTGCATTGCCTCCACCGGCAGGGAGAACTGCTCCATGCACCTTTGGTTGCTGGAGGTGCATGTGGGACTGGACTGGGGAGGGATACGGCAGGAGGGGCTGTTTCCACCTACATCAATTATCAGATATATTCACC
The DNA here is from genome assembly GCA_030014935.1 of Caiman crocodilus. Taxonomy (NCBI): domain Eukaryota; kingdom Metazoa; phylum Chordata; order Crocodylia; family Alligatoridae; genus Caiman; species Caiman crocodilus. The sequence continues at coordinate 6,484,494 of JAGPOW010001661.1, forward strand.
TTCATTCGTGTTATCCCTAGGCTTGTCTTAAGCTGCTTTTCTAACCATGCTAGGGTTCCCCTCTGGCTCCATCCCAAACAGCCTCAGCTTCTTCACTCACCCAGATCTCCCTGTCTATTTTTTCTTTTTTTTGGCCAAATTAGTTCTGAATGCCAAACCATGCAGTTGAGCGTCCCCACATTTGAGAAACTCTCAGGAGTCAGGCTTGTTGAAACTCTTCCAGCTCTGCCCATCTCTCAACAGCCCCATGGGACCGTCACGGACAAATCTGGGAGATGCTGGGCAGGTTGGGCAAAGGAGGTGCCACGGCCCTCTTCACTCGGCATGCCAGCGGAAGGGCTCACACTCTCCCTGTAGCTACACCCATCATCACGGACAAGTTTGTTATGAAAAAGCAAAAAGTCGATGATGAGCCCTGTGGTGAATAAGTAACCCAGAGTGAATCTCTGTGGGCTGAAGCAAACACAAGTTCAAGCAGTGGTTGTAAAGAGAGACTGAAAGCAGGGAACCTGAGACTAGGATGAAAGCTATTTAGCAATGGGTTTGACTTAATGCAAGTTGGGGTTTTCTGCTTTAATGAACATTAAAAAACCAAAAACAAACCAAGAAGAGAGAACAATGTCTTTAAGTGGAAGAGGAAATGGGAGTGTGTCTTTCTTTAATTCAGTCATGAACTCAAGATATGTGCAAGACCTCATTACTTATAATATTATGATTATTCATGCACATTTTTTCTAGTTTGATTTTAAAAGGTGCTCCCAGTCATATTATTTTTTTCCACGCTGTAATAAGTAACTTCATTTTGGAAGTAGGGTGCCACTAAATTTTTAAAAAAAGTTATAGAGGGGTGTCTCAAGCCTAGAAAGGTTGAGAACCCGGCCTTTGCGTGCCACTGGCTTCTGCAGCACCCTTGGACTATGAAGGGCATCACCTAGCAGGTCAGAGAGAGATTTTATAAATGGAGCTGCTGTGCTATGGCTCTGTGGGGACCTGCAGGTTGAGATCTGATTTCATTTCCCATCACTACATCATAAAGAAGAAAAGCATCTTAAGGGAGCAGATATATTTTCAAGGGGAGGAAGAGATGGGGGGGAACTAGGGAAAAGACAAAGTTTGAAATTTCCTCCTGGCAGCTCTTTTCAAGAAGAGTTATTAGAATTTATATTCAATTATACACAAGAATAAGCCGTCTGCAGTATAGTTAACTTTCAATTTCAACCAATTTTCAACGCATTCAATCATAGATGCCTCAGTGATTAAGAATCTATGTTGCAAAACAATTCCCACTTTGCAACAATGCAATCAAACAGATCTACAACTCATAACCCATTATCCAATAGTTTCTCAGCTCATTGGTAAAGTGAAATAAGATTTACCAAGCATCCCCTTTTACTCGGTGAGCCCCTGAGCTCATTTGCAAACAGATCTGCAACTCAAAACAGCACAGCAGGGTTGTTGTTTGCTGGGTCCCAACTATGCCACCCCTGCTTTCTCTTCAAGGCACAGACATGTAAAGGTGGATCCTGCCCAGCTTTGTTATTCATAATTTGGGAAGCTTTTAGACTACTATGTCCATCAGCTGGGGGATTTAAATCAATCTTAAAAAGGTACAGGATGCAAATGCTTGGGGAAACCCAGAATGTGCTTCCATGTTCATTGCATGTGTGCACCCAGAGACCCCGATGCTGAGCTCAGCTGTACCACGCTAATGCCACTGATTGCCTCCATTTTACTCTTGATTCGTACTGAGATCAGAATCGAGTCCAGTGCCTTCATGCCCAACATCTTTCTACTTCTATTTCCCTTACTGTTGGCTCTCCTGAACCCTCCTCTCACAACAGTCTCTTTTCACATCCTCTAAAAGCCATATCCACTAAGCACCATCTGAAAGATTGCCTGTTGTACTTGCAGCACCTGGACTTCACCCAGGCAGTGCATCAACACCCAACCAACGCAGCCACAGCCAACTCCAGCACTTCAGGGTCTTTCCAAGCAAGTGCTTGACCCAGCCAAGGTCTACCAGAGGGAATCACAGCTCAGAGTGAATGGGTTGTAAGACTAAAAGTTACGTCCTGTTAAACCAAGGCCCTGCCTAGCCCCAGTGTTGGAAACACCGTAGAAATTGTTTCTAAAATAGGTAGTGGAGGCTTTCATGTAAAGCTTGAATTTGTCCAGAGGAAAAGGGCGTTGTGGGCAGTGGCATGGGGTAGGAGGTAAGGTATGAGTCTGGGAGTCACAATACCTGGGGCATTTCTAGCTTTGCCACAAAACCCCTAACTTGATTGTGGGCTACGTTGTAGCTGCTTTCCCTGCCCCACTAGTTGCATTTGCCTTTTAAGCACTGTGGGACACAGCAGACCTTCAGTCTGGACTGGGGCTCCTAGGTGCCACCGCCATACAAGTAAAAATGATGACAATATTAAGGAGATCAATATGAACAGGAGGTTAAATCAAGCAGAGCAATGCAACAGGTTACTACAGACTCTGAAAAGTTTAAGCTGTTCGCTGCAACCTCCACCCTCAGTCCTAATCCTTCTGGTTATATCACCATCGCCTTAGCCAATGCCGCCTCTTGCAAACATAAAGGGGTGACCTGGGTTTCCTGCAGACGTGGGCTGGAGGATCAAGGCAGCAAGAAGACGCCTCATATGTTTCCAGAGCAAACGCTCAGAATGCAAATCGTGCCTCTGTATTGTGAGCACGCAGCGGTTCCTCCATGGGGCAGAGCCTTAAAAAACAAGATACTTCCTCTCTTGGGCTTCTGGCAGCGAGATCATTTAAAATAGATAAATGTGATTTAAAACTGTAGAGACCCCTTGCATGCCCCCATTGAGCACCAAAGCCAATTATTCATGTTCATATAGATGCACGCACATACATCATCTATTCAGCATGCATCTGCACAGAGCGAATATACAGGCAGGCACACAGCCTTGCTGGGGGGGCATCTGTTGAAGGACAAGGGGTCCCTAAGGAGAGGGATGGTTCAGATTTCCCTGCGAGTACAAGCGAGTACAACATCTCAGATGCGTGCTTTGTAGTTCTAAGTCTACTTTTGCCTTAGGTCAAACAAACATTAGGAATATGTTATAGAACCGGTCAAATTTTTTCCAACGGAAGGTTTTTCTTCCTCCGTCCCCCACCTGCAAATACCAATATGCTGCAAATATAAGTTCTCTGGAAGGTGTCCATTTGGGCAAAAGTGTGTTACCAACAAAAAGTGTAACTAAGTGTTTTCATTAAAACACTGAAACAAATGGGTTAGAAAACAAATTTAAAGAAAGGCAAAATTGCAGCCAAACATTTGGATTAACCTGAGAGGGACGATTTTTGGAAACAGCATTTTTGGGGAAATTTCCTGGCGCTCACAAGAAAGGAGAATGACTGGGCTCTTTGCATCTGAACGCAGCTGCTCTCCCATTCCAAAACTGGACTAAATAAAATATACTGGTTGGCAGGGGGGTCACATGTAGTCCAAAAACAGGACCACCCCAACTAGATCATCCCAGCCAAGGCTTTGTCAAGACGGGTCTTAAAAACCTCCAAGGACGGACAGTCCACCACCTCTATAGGTACCCTGTTCCAGTACTTCGTCACCTTCCTAGCGAAAAAGTTGTTCCTCATATCTAACCAAAACTTCCCTTGCTGCAACATGAGACCACTGTTCCTTGTTCTGTCATCTGCCACCACTGAGAACAGCTTATCTCCATCCTTTCTGGACCCATCCTTCATGGAGTTAAAGGCTTCTATCAAATCAGGCACTATTTTTCTTTTGATCTGTCCCATTTAAACAAAACACAAATAATTTGTAATAAAGGAAATAACACAGCAGCCATTAATAACCCGGCACCACCACCCTGCAGGGATGGTGCAGGCACCTACCCTGGAGATCTCCAAAAGGAGACTGGGTGCACATCTTGCTGGGGTTATCTGACCCCCACAGTCTTTCCTGCCCAGAGCAGAGGGCTGGACCCAATGACCTCACAAGGTCCCTTCCAGCCCTAAACCTCTGTGATCTGCGTGAAATCCCGCCTCGGTCTTCTCTTCTCCAAACTAAATAAACCCAGATCCCTCAGCCTCTCCTTACGAGTCATGTGCCCCAGCCCCTGAACCATTTTCATTGCTCTCCAATGGACTCTCTCCAACTTGTCCACATCCCTTCTGCAGTGGGAGGCCCAAATCTGGACTCATTACTCCAGATGTGGCCTCACCAGTTGAGAATAGAGCAAAATAATCACTTCCCAAATTTGCTGGCAATGTCCTACTAATGCAGCCCAGTGTGCCATTAGCTTTTTTGGCAATAAGGCCACACTGCCGACACATATATCCATCCTTTTGTCCACTGTCACCCGCTGGGTCCTTTCCTGCACAGCTGCTGCCCAGCCAATCAGTCCCCAGGCTGTATTGGTGCATGAGATTTTTCCATCCTCCGTGCAGGTCTTCTGCAAGTCCTGGAGGAACAGGACTAGCGTAGGCATCCACAGGGAGCCGAGCTGCCCTTTGGCACTACCTTGCAGCTGTAGACAGTGGATGAGCTGGTGCTGGAGCCTCTGACATGCTAGTAGCGCTCTCGGTGGCAGCCTTTGAAACTCACTCTTCGCCCTTGGTGGAAATAGCCCTAACATACAACTTAAGGCCCACCTTTTTCAGGGGGCCCTCGCAGAGTGGGGCGCTGGCAAGGGACCATTTTCGGGCACGGCAGGGTGTTTCCCCCACAGCAATTTGGCTGTACAGGGTGGCGAGAGGAACAAAACCAGCACCTCTGCTCTGCGCTGCTGCTAACAGTTGCCATAGGCACCGGGAGCCTGCGTCTGTCTGTTATATACTTTGGCTTATGTGAAAACAAGGTGTTCGTTTCAATCAATCCTGCTCCAGGCAGATAGACGTCCACATCCAACTTGACGCTAATCGGCAGCCTCCGTGGCAGTGGGGGCGTGGAGGCTGAGCGGGGAGCGGGCCCTGGAGAGGCACCGTCCGCCTCCTATCACCAAGGGCAGGAGCATCGGGATAGGGGAATGGCCCAGCAGCAAAGGGTGGTATGAAGGCACCCTGCTCACCCACTGCCTCTGGGGGCACAGTCAGTCCTGGTCACGGGGGATGTCACTCGAGCCGCGACCACCTAGCTGCAGTCCCAGGACAGGGAGGGATGGATTACCCGCCACCTGCTCCTGCCTCCCTGTAGGGCAAACAAGCTGTCTCCCCAGCCTCACGCCTTCCCCCTCCCCACGGTAGCAGATGTCTGCTTCCCTTCCCCGGCAAGGAGGGGACCAGCCTACGCAGCCCTCCGGACCTGCTCCCCTTTCGTCTGACGCCAACAAATAACAATTCCAAACTGGGGGAAGGCACCTGGGAGAGCCGAGGCACTTGTGCTACAAGATAATTAGAGATTATTATAATCGAAATTTCATTGCCACATCAAACTGTGTCTTTTAGCATTAATTAATCTCCTCTCCCAGCCTCCGAGCACTCTCCGCTCTCTCGCTGTAGGACAGCAGCTTGTCAAACACACCAAAGACTCGCATCTCATTATTGTATCGGAGAGGGTGAGCGGGGAGTTGAGGAGCCGCAAACACATTCCCCGGCATGCCTACGTGAGGAGCCGCCTGTAAATTCGCTCCCCGGTTTACAAACTTGTAGAACATGACACAGTCTGGTGAGCCGAATTCGAGCAGCTCCCCCCTCCCCGCACCGAGGAGCAACAGGGCTCAGAAATATCGGTCACTTCGCGCGAACCGATGCATGGAGGGACGCCAGGCAGGATACCCAGCTTCAGTTCCTGACTCTCCCGCTATACGCTCCACGGGCAACCTTGGGAACTCTACACGGGGGTGGGGGGGGCTTTAAAACACTCCCAGGTGATTTAGGACCCCAAGACACACTTTCGAAAGTGATTTAGGCACCAAGAAGCCTGAAGTCCATTGACCTTCAGTGAAGCATCATCTGCTTAATCAATTAGATGCTTTTGAAAAAAATACCCTTCAATATCCCTGAGCCTCAGTACGGCGTATCGGGAATGCGGGGAGAGTTGCTGTCCTTGGTCTGAGAGACCAGGGTGAGGAGAAATCCACTAACGAGTACGGGGTGCTCAGACACTACAATCAAAGGGGCCATATAGGACAAGATTATTTTTTTTTAAGTCACAAGTAATTTTAGGGTGACTGGTTTGAGGCACCACAGAGGGGCCTGGCTTTTGAAAGGCTCTAAGTGTTTTCCCTCTGAAAATCCCCCATTGAAAGAGGTCTCCAAGCATACAGCCAGAAACTAAGGCACCAGAACATATTTTTGAAAACCTTAGCCCCAGATAATGCAGGATTCAAACCCTGCAATCCAGACATGGCATTGATGTCAATAGAAACGGAAGGCACTGAGCACCTTGCAGGATTGGACCCTCTTAATGCATTCCAGGAGTAGGCCCACAGGTAACGGTCAGATATACGTATAGTGCCAGGATGGATGGGACCCATATGCTTTATTTATTGATTCTCTACCTCCTTCCAGATTGCATCTGGGAAAAACACCCCCTCCTCTTCTGCCTCCACCTGTTTGCTTCCCCTCCCTGTTATTGGCTTTGTGGCTGGAACCTTTAATTTATTCCCCATACCATCTCTACTCTCCACTTTTTTCCTGCAATTTACACCATATATTATCCACCGTCTTGTGTCATTTAACTCTGAGAAGCTTTCTGAGCTCCAGTTTGCTTGAAAGATGCTGTATCCATTAATCCTGACTCTATCACCCTGCCGCACTTATGACTCCCATTGATTTCAGCGGTAATTCTGGGTGCTGTAACACACGGATCACATTTGTATTGCACATTGACACGCAGGAAACACATGCCCTGCCTCAGTTTTAGATAGCTATCTATTGCTACGCAGGTGTATACACATATGTGCATATACACGCCAATATGCACTGTTTGATTGTGGTGTTTTACATGCATCCCTGTGGACCAGCATTGCTTCAGTGTAGTATGGCGTGAATTAGGCCTTTTTAGATGCAGTCTCTCCCACAGTCCTGTATGCATTTACTGTATACAGAGACATCTCATTAGTTTAGCACACATGGGACCCTGCAACCTTGAGTTATTATCTGCCTGCTTCCAACAACTGCTTCTGTAGTTTCAGTTTTCCCATCTAAGACACAGGGATAACTCAAGAAGAGTCACTGCTTTTTATGCGGGAGTCATTTGAACACTGTAGGGTAGAGCGCAGGTAAAATGGGTTAGATTCTTGATTCTGCCACAGACTCACTGTGTGACCTCCGGCAAGTCACCTGTCTGTGGACATCCGCTCCCTTTCTCGCTGCTCCCTGTTTAAGTTGTGAAAGGACTCTCTTGCTCTGTGCATGTGCAGCACCTAGCACAGCAGGAGGTCGACAACCCTCGCTCCCCACACCCCTCACCTTAGCATGTCACCCTTAGGGAGCAAATGAAACTCAGGCTCCTCCTCAGGTCACAGTCCTAGTCAAGTAGTAAGAGGGAAAGGAAGCCTGAACACAGGCATGGGCCAGAAGGATGTGGGGCTTTGTCCTCCGGAGGTTGTGAGCACCCGACAAGAGCACAGGCAAGTGACCTACAAGATGTACATCCTGGTTTCACTGCCTCTTGGGGGAATCAGCTTCCGCAGATCTCTAGATGCCTCCTCTCTCATCCCACCCATCCCGCTTGGCACAATGCCTGCGTCTGCTCTGGGGACTTGCTGCATCCATAGGAATGAAGTCCCCCCGCTGCACTAGTACAGACCCTGCAAAGAACGTCTTAGGTGTCCCACTTCCTCCACCTGGAACGGGGCTGGATCCCGCACTGGCCTCCCTAGGGGGAGACCACCACCTTCCCTGCCCCACCCCCTTACTCCAATGCATGTTACATCAGCCCTTTAAAAGGGGCCCTAAAATCTCCAAGTCTAGCAGGGCACTCTGTAGGGACTCTCATAGAGCTGCCTTTCTTGGATCTTTTCCATTAGCCTGACATACTAGGGACATGCCGGGGACCACAAGGGTCTATGTCTAAACTGTACTAAGCCTTTTTCTGTTGCATCTCTAAGATACATCCTTCCCCATTCACCTACGCAGCCAAAATCCTCAGCCAAGGCCTCAAATTGTTTCTCATTTTCGGCAGCATCCTTTTCTCTGGCCTCAAGCCAAAATTACCACATGATCCTCCTTCAAATGCCTCCTTAACACTCTACTTTGCTTTGATGCTTGCAAACAACTTGATAGTGGGTAGGGTGGCAGCGTGCCGAGACAACTGGCGATCGTGCTGACCAGTCATGCCTCCTGGCTCCCTTTTGCACCCCTATCTGCCTGCATCCATCTGTTCTCTCATACGGAGATTGTCAGCTCTTTGAGGAAGGGACTGACTTTTCTATTGTTTGTCCAATACTCAGCGCAATGGACTTGTGGCTCCAGGACTGGGCCTCTCAGGCACTGCAGCAATGCAGATATTAATTATTATCATTGTTGGCAGGCGCAAGGCTGGAGAGGGATTTTGTTTGGGCCTGCAACCCAGAGGATGGACCAGAAAGGCTGCTGTTAACTTTGATGGTTCCTCAGGACTTTCTGTGAAGCGATGGACATCTCTGCAGTCCCTGAAACAGCCCGCGTTCAGGAAAATACGGCGGCTAGTCTGTTCTGTTCTAGCTTGGGTTTTATACTCATCGTGCTCACGCTGGTATCTCAGCACCTTTCAGCAGAGCATTGAGGCATGTGGTCAATACACCACACGTGCAAGCGTGTGCAGTGGCAGGTCTTGCCTGTATGGTTGTTCGGTTTACTCAGCTGCACAAATACATGCATGCTTCTGCACGTTTCTCTTCAAGGCAGGTCAGAACAATGCACCTCGGGCCCGAAGGGGGAGAACTGGTGCTGGCTTTCAGGGAAGGTTGTTTCAGAGTTTCACTCGTTACACAGCTGGACTGTCTCACTGCTAAGAGCCCACTGTACTGAAGGAATGAGACCACCTGAGCCCTCCAGGCTTTCTGCATGGCTCATCTTTGAGGCACGGCACTGCATCTTATCTACAGAGCTTGCAATGCACTGGCAGTTGGGGTATAGGGCAGGCTATTGTGTCTGGAGGCCCCCGCGGTCACAGGCAACCATTTAACCAAGAGTTGGCCAAAGTTGCCACTTCAAAGCCTCATACACAGCTACAAAACCAGGAACAGGACATGCTGCAACCTGCCATAGACAGAAGTAGGGGAGATGAAGGTCCAACCAACGTCCTGCCCCTGCTAGAACAGGGAAGAAGTTGGTTCAGAAGATATTAGGAAAAAGACCATCATGGAAGAAGGCAAAGACCCCCACTGTCCTTGCCAAGCTGAACTATGGAAAAAAAATCTTGACCCCAATTTGTCAAGGGTTACGACCCTGAGTGGAGGAGCCAGACCCGTGAACCCCAGAGTCTTCTAAGTACTGACAGAAGAGGTGTCAGCACACCCCAGTCTAAAAAGTACCTTAGCTGTGGCCAATATCTGCCCAATGCTTGAATTGAAAGCCAATACCCCCTTTTCTGCCACAGCATTCATGAAGGAAAAAAATTAATCCTTCTTGTCCCCTATGGGCAGTGAGCAGAAGCCCTAAAGCATGAGATTTCCAGACACCTACCACAGAGTCTGTCATCTCCATATTCCCATGTGAAGTCTATAAATACTTGCTTTTGCATGGCACATGTGCTGATTATTAGCCCAAGGACTCCCTGCCCCAGCATACTACCCTTTCCATGAACACATCAAGTTCAGTCTGGCAGTGATTCAGGTGCCTTGCCCCCGCTACATTGCCTGGAAGGCCATTGCACAATGTTACTCCTCTCATATATGGCCAGATCGACAGGGCAGAGGCGGCTGGCATTGCACGACAAAACTGCTCAGGGCTTCCCCATCTCTGCAGCAGGAGGCTGGGCAGGAGGGGCAAGAGGAGCTGAGCGCGGAGAAAAAGAAATGTGAAATGAGAGAAGAGCAGCTTCTGTCTTCCCCTCCACACCTCTTTTAGGGGCCAAATGCTAAGCTTGGCTACACCAGAGTAAATCTGAAGTATTGCTAGAGATTTTGACCAGTGTCACTCAGTTAGGATCATAGCTCCCAGCCAGTCAAGAGCGGGCAGGCGGCAGTTCAGGGAACGTCTGTCCAATTCACCCCTAGAAATGGAAGAAAGAATTGCAGCAATCCATGGACGGAAACAGCTCATTTTGGAGCCTCTCTGTGCCAAGTCAGTTGGCGAGTACCCACATGATCTTTTATGAAAAATGGGGGAAAAATTGATGAAATGCTCAATAAAAAAGACTTTTATTGTGCTTGTTTTAACTCCTTCTGGAGCACCTGTGATTATCTGGCAGGATTTTTCAGCCTAAGCTCTTCAGAAAAGCACAGACTTGGTTTGACATCAATTTAATTATTAAACAATCCCTAACGATCTATCCAAGTCACTTGAAACAACCCATCACCATTATGTCCAAGTGCCTCATGATCTGGATTGCAATTATTTTCACCATGCTTTGGCAAGGCAGGATAGTGCTATTATTCCCATTTTGCAGGTGAGAAACTGAGATGCAAAAAGAGTGAGTAACTCGCACACAGTCACAGAGGGCATCTGTAGAAGGGCAGAGAACTGACCTCCAGTCTCCCAGGGCTGAAAGTAGTGCCCCGCAACGCGCCCATCCTTCCGCATAAGGAGTCTCGCTCAGTTGCGCAAATAATATATTTTTTCTTTATTACCTATGCTCTAAAAATCCCATTTTTTTTTTGCCAAAAAGTCTCAAAAAACAGTTGGGCATTTCTTTGTCTACTTTTTATAAAATTCCTCCTTTTCGGGGGGTGGCTGAATTAATCAAACCTTCTAAGAATAAGGGACACAAATTTGATATATTGTGTAGCCAACAGGACTTTTTGCCATCAGGTTCAGAGGGAGCAGGATCAAAGCAAGAGCCTTCTTCCCCACTCGTGAGCTGACTGCAACTCATGGAAGGGATTCTAATTTCACATGTATTTGCTGAACAATTTGTGCAAACACGGTTCAGCACATGGGCAGCTTGCAAACTCACTGTGCACCCAAAAATGGGGTATAGAGAACGACCGAAACTAGGGTCCTACAGTGATGGGTTGTGCCACTCACAGCTAGAGCCAGCCCCTGCCCCAGACTAACCTGCAATCTAAGGTCAAGCCTTCACAGTAGTAGAGGCACATGTTTGCACAGAAATAATTGTATTACCTTAGAACCTTAACGAAGACAACCACAGGTGGCTCTTGCCTGGATGTTGCTAATCAAGGTTGACCTTATAGACACCCTCATCTGAGATGCAACCTTTGTACTAATTTTATTATTATAATTAGCAGTGGTAGTATTGGTGTTATTAATTAGTATTTATTATCTATTATCATTGCCATTACTACTAGCTCGCATGATGCCTAGCTCTCACGTGGCATTTTGGATCAACACATCTCAAAGCACTTCACAAACGAGGCCATTTTCATTACCCTCATTTCACAAGTGAGAAAATTGAGGCATAAGGAGGTGACATGATCTGCAAAGTTCCCCCAGCATCCGATTTACTTGCCAGCTCTGCAAACTCTGCCTCATTCGCCCTTCCTTCACTGTTCGTGGTGCAGATCCAGTCCCTCCAGTCAAGCACCACAATTCAGTCTGCCCTTTGATGACTTTCACTTTTCAAAATGGGGGGAGCGAGCTCAAAACCAATAGCCCGCCGCACGCTCATTCAGCACGCCTTCTCATTCACAGTGCCAGCTGCAAAACTCTCAGGATTTGCAAATATTTTCATAAGTACCCAGTGGCTGGCTGAATCCTCATGAATAAAAAACAATTACCACCCCTTGAATAACAGTGACCCAAACGGGGCGCTTTTCTTCATCAGTCTGTTCACACATCATTTTGGGAGGTATTATTTTCCCAGCTCCCGACTGGAGAAAAGCAATTGTCTGCAACTCAGTAGGCTTCTTCCTTTCCATTACCAAGCCTTGCTCCCCCTGTATAGCGCTCCTGTTTACACCAGTGATCTCAGACAGGGAGGAGAGGAAGGAAGGAAGCTGGAGTGGGCTGTTTTATTTTTTAAAAGCTATAATTTAAAGGCCAAAGCGGTAACGAGAGCACAAGGGCAAGAGGCGACAAACGCCTTGGTGAAAAATACAAAATTACCATTTTAATGGATGAGTGTTGACTCGCTGCCGCTCCCCAGGGAGGCCTGTTTGATTTCGTTAGCTTGTTAGCACAAGGATTTGACACACGCGATTAATGCTGAGTTCATTAAGGTGGTTTTTTGGATTGGGTGAAGGGGAAGAGGCACTGGGGACGGCGGGGAGTTTGCGCAGTGAATTTCCTCTATGGGCTGCAAGAATTCAAAGCCCCCGCGGAGAAAAGTGGGGAGAAATGCCTCCATCAGTGGGTCAGTGGGAGGGCCTCATCCTGCTCTTCAGTGCATTGCTATAAGCCGGGAGTGTCCCTGGAGAAGTAGGTTGGGGATCTGGCATGAGTGAGACCAGAAGCAGGGGCTGCGAACATCTCCTTTGCCATGGAGAAAGTGCCAGGCTCCATCATCCAGCAACTTATGTTTTGGGCGAGCTCTTCGGCCCCAAAACCAACAAGAGAACCAGTTCCTTCTCTGCCCCTCCTGCATGCACTAGGCAGCCCTTCCTCCCCCTTTTTTTTCACTTCTCTCCCCTTCCTCTGCTAGGATGGGTCAGCTCTGCCAGCCAGCTCCAGCAGCGTTTGCCAGGGACACAGGACCCAGCAGGCCCTCGCTCTGCAGGCCAGCACCCTCTAGTCAGGCTGCTCTTTCCTCCTGGATTCAAAAAGCCGTCCCCCGCCAGACCCAAAGGCAAGTGGACCCTCCGCTGGCTGCAGATACGGGGTAGTGGGGCAGCTCCATCACAGAGCAGTTTCCTTGTGTTGCTGCCATGCTCGATTGGGATCTGAACCAGCAGGAATTGAGAGATGAGTTTCAAAGCCAAGTGGATCTGACAGGTGAGCCTGTAGCCTCAGTCCATTACTCAGCCACTAACAACGCTGCTTCCCTGAGACACCCTTGGCTGGCTGACACCAGGAAGGAGGGAGGGGATGGCATTGCTGGTGAATGCAGTTAGGACTGTGACAACCTATGTATGGGAGGTTAAAGCCGCCAGCCCCAAGCAATGGTAAGGGTATGCCAGCTTGGACCTCCACCCGCTTTTTGGGTGGAAGACCCAGCCCAGGAGGTTAAAGCCGTCAGCCCCAATAACGTTAGTAGCACCAAGTGCTCTATTACTTGCCTCATAGTGCACAAGTTACCAGCCCTGTCGCCCTGGGGACTGAATGTCCCACCTTGGGCTTTTCACCCATTTTTTTTTTTTTTTTATCTACAGGTGTTGAAGCAATTTACAAGGGGGATCAGTATCGCCACCCCCTTTTTTTAGGTAGGGAAACTGAGTCACAGAGAAGAGAGGGAGGCTTGCTCAAGTGCACCCAACAACTCAGTGGCAGAGCTGGGAAGAGCACCTGAAACTCAGGGCAGTGCCCATCCCACTAGTAATCCTCCCAGGTGACAACTTCCCATCTCAGATGTAGCGGTGGCTCTTCCAGGTCAAAGCTGGGGACTATCTGAAAGGCAGTGACGCAGAATACACTCTTACCCCTGTTACTTGTACCGCAATGGTTGTTCAGACTTTGCTCCCTACAGCTGTTGAACCAGGATTTTTCAACCATCATGAAGCTAATGACAGCAACTAGGCCACAGAGTCCTCCGTTTCTACCTTCTGGGCACGCTTCCCAGGCAGGGCCCTTGGCCAAGTGCCTCAGCCCTCACCTAGAAGCATGCTGTAAGGCTGGGACGGCTGCTCCTTTTTGCGGCACATTCAGGCCTTGCTCCCCCATCCAACGCCTACTGCCTTGCTTTGCACAAGCCACCAAGCAAAGACTATATGATTGATAACAACTTCCAGGCACTGAACTCAGGCCAGGGACCTAGAGGCAAAGACCTCGGGCATACCACCTGCCAGTCCGCACCATCCGTGCTTCTGCTTCACACACTCCCAGAACTGGATGAAAGCTGACAGTGGGGAAAGGCCATTCACTGTCATTACACATATCGTACGTAGGCAAGTGCAGCTGTTTCCACAGCTCTGACAGTGGCCGCCCAAGCAACCAGCTCTGGACTGGGACAATATTCAGGGGAGCAGCATCCAAGGCTAGCACCACTTGCCTTCTTGTGCTGCTCCAGGAACTCCTAGGCCTTACCAGGAACAAGGGGCAGGCCTTTCTATTGCTCCACCTGACTCCTGCCCAAAGGAGAAGTCGGCGTGGAACATCTGGAAGGCTTGAGGTCCTGGGGGAGACTGAAAATGGGAGCAAGAGAGAGCATTGTTGGGTAGATGCGTCACTTCCTCTGCCGTGTAGAGAGACCTTTCCTCAAAGGCAGGCTGGAAGATTGTTACATGACAACACTCAGGAGGATCCTATATAACCGTTGCCTGAGACCATGCCAGGACCGGGCATGCCGGCTCCTTGGCCTTTATTTCAGAAGCCCACTGAAAGCACACATTCAGCACTCTTTGTTTTTCTGTTGAGGAAGCACAATGGAAGGTGTAAGGTTAAGTCCATTTAGCTGCTCTTTAGCCAGTTTGGTGAAGGACTTGCACAGCACAGCACTTCAGGTAATGACTGCAGCTGGGATTGTACAAACACACCCATGCCATGCATTTCCACACCTGCTCAGATGCCTCTCCCCCCACAGATAACATGCAAACTTGACACTAGCACATCCCCACCATCTACGGATTCAAATGCCACCCACTTTCACAAATATAGGTCTGTGAGACCATAAAAAATATACACCTCGCTGTACAGACACATAGCACGTGCCCGAAGGAAATACAGCCACGTTCCTTCCATTGTGACTGTGTGCCTGCCAACAACCCAGCACAAGACACCAGCACTTATACAACTCACAGTGAGGCCATCCATCCCGAGCCTAACACATTTGTGTTTGCGTCCTGCTAAGGTAGACGTGCTGCGCTCTGCACATCGTATAACCACACATGACAGCAACACACGAAGCCAACTTACTCTCGGCTTTGACCCACCCTCTGTCACACACCACTGTTTCCCCTTATCAATCACAAACTCCCTCCTGACTGCTGGGCTGTAGTGGGCATTTTTAGTCCATGCTTAGGCCTTGCTAAATGAGCACCATGCATTTCAAATGCATCTGGGCTAGAAAGACGCAGATCCTGGAACTTATTTCAAGGTCAATTTGCTTCCGAATCAAAACCCATTTGCTTTAAAGTACAGAGATGCCAAGCGGAGGGCGGTAGAGTAACAAGAAGAGAGGAAAAGTGCCTGCCATTAAAAAGGCTGGAAAAAAAAATCAAATCAAATAAAACAAAAACCCAGCCCTCTACCTCTCGTCTTTTGGCTCCTTCCTTCTTAATCTCCTCTCCTCTGGCCTTTATGCTAAGCACAGCTCGCCAAGCAGGGGGCTGTGTTTCCATATCCCGTCACCTGGGGCTAAGAGCTGTAAAGATACTTCTCAGTCACAGCTGTACCCTGCCACATCATTTCAAGTCACCAGGCCATTACTAAACTATTACCCGTCTCTTACAGATTTCCTTCCCCACTCCTGCAAACAGTGAGAGATCTCACTGAGATCTCAGAGGGGGCCTGGGTAACAGCAATTCTCATCTGCTCCTCAAATTGTTCTCTAGGATGCTGAGAGATAGGTTGGGCCAGATACGTTCTCTGAGGACAATTAGCATTTGCACAGCACTTTGCAGTGGCATTAGTCTCTGGAACACCCACTTTTCACATGTGGGAGAGGGGCCAGGTCCTCACTGGGTGAAAGATGCATGGTTGCATTGGTTTCAATGGAGCCAGGCTGCGTTCAACCAGCTGCAGCTCGGGGTCCTTGGCTTCAGTAGCACCCTGGCGATTTCTGCCAGCGGTGGGGCTGGCCCATTGACCTGAACAGAGCTGTGCTGCTTTGCTTTGCTGAGGGTCTTACCCCTCAGCTCTGGTTCAACTACATGCAGTTTACAGCAGCTGGGGAACCTGGCCCTAGAATGCCAATCTATTTAAAGTAATGTAAATGATCTTCTATTTGGGGAGTTTTTTTCCACATGTCTGCCTCTGTCCACCCTCCTTAGAGGCAATCAACTGAGATGGCAGCAAAGGAAGTGCATGTACTAAATATTAAATGTGATACTTAGCACATTTCCACTGAACTCAAATCAGGTTGCAAAGGAGGGCAAGCAAGGCATGCAGCGCCCTGGAAGACGTGGGGGAAACGGAAGTACAAAATGAGTAAGATGCTCAGCCAAGATCCTGCTTTGGCAATGCCAGAAACAGGTCCCAGGTCCCCCAAGTCGGGTGCCCAATCCCCTGGAGCAGCGTAGCACTGGATGGCCACCTGCCTAACTCTGGGAGTGCTGCCTGTTCCCACAGCATCCTGCTGGAAAGCTGAGCAACAAGTAAAAGTTGTAAAAGCTAATTTCTGACTCCAATTTGACTCTGCCCACAGTGGGGTCTGCAAACCCATCTAGTGAAAGCACAAGCAATTAGTGCTAAGGTTAGATCTTCATCTAAAGGAATGATCTAGTTACTGCCTGGAGTCTCATGCATGGATGTTTTTGCCGTGTTGTTCAGTCATGTTAGCCTTCCAACAAGGACAGCGATACACAATAAATCTGAGGTCCAAACTTTGGTTCCTCAAAGGCGGTGGGGGGGGAAGGGGATTGCAACATCAAAAGTAAATCAGTTAGACAACTTCAGACTTGCTCTCCCAAGCTCAGCAACGGGTTCTTCTGACAGGACAAGACAAAACCTGAATCCAAACTACTCTGAAACGTTGGGGAAGTCCAGACCCAAAATCTAACTTTTCAGCTCAGGGTAATTCCTACTTCTGTTTCAGCCTTACCTCAGCCAAAAGCCCAGACCCAGACTGGCCAGAAGCTTAGGGGACTTGGGATCTTTAAGCAGAACTCCATGACTGTGGCCTGTTCCTAGATATAAAGGGGACACAAATCTTATCATATAGATGACCAACGATGCCTAAAGGCTCCAGCTGAGATCAGGAGCTCATTGTACTGGGTATATCCAGAAAGCCCCTACCCTTAAAAGCCTGCAGTCCATAAAAAGTGCAAAGACAAGATTTATCAGATTAAAAGCTTTTCCTGAGGTTACCCTGGGAGCAGTGGCAGAGTCAGGGAATGCACCCAGATCTCCTTAGTCTCAGAAACCACCGATCCCGGGCTCTATTCTTCCTCCCTGTAAATGGCTGTTTGTAGAGCTGGCAGCCTGGGCTCCCACAGTTGCTAGTGCTGCACTGGAGTTATAACAGCAATTAGCCATACAAAGAGGTTAAGACAATGCAGGTCTCCCCATCTCCGAGCCAGGGGACTGTATGCTGAAAGGCCTTCTTCAGCGGCTCTCTAAAGTAATTCCACCTGTAACCTCATAAAGCTTCCTAAGATGCCTGTGCCTGGCTCACCAGCTCCTGAATGGATCTGGGCGAGACAGACATTTGTATGAGATATACAAAGCCATTTAGCTGTTCAAAAGCTATCAGCACTTACATGCAAGGTTGAAGCAGGACAGATTCTGCTGTATTCAGGGCATCAAAGGGGATTATCCAGGAAACGATAACAGATTTTAATTTAGATCATCCAAGATGGGTACCGGGGATGGGGGGAGGGAGAGCTATAGAAAGGAGCTAGCTTAGTGCAAGATTGTGAAAGGAAAAAGATAACCCATCTTAAAAGTTGTGTCCAATAATTTACCATGCTGACCACGGGGTTGTATGCTTTGCTACACTATTATGCCTGCTGTTCTGTGCCATAGCTAGATGCATCCCATCCCTGTGGACTGCACCATTGGTACTTTAAAATGAGTTTTTGCTGGCATGGTGAATCCCTCTGAATCAAACAGAGGTCTGGAATAAATAGAAACTAGAAAGAGACCTCCTATCTACAGGGAAAGGAGATGCTAAAGGGTTAGGGGAGCAGCCTGGTCTGCAAGACTCAGCAGTGTCTTTCAAATACTACCTTGGGATGTGAGCTCTAACTTCCCCTTAAAGCAGGATGTTTTGGTGGAAGAGAAAAGTTGTTCCAGGAGGGAGCAGGGGAGGCTGTTTAGATGGGACGGTTCAGCCCTGGATAACACTATAATGCAGCATTCGGGTCCAAGCTGCGCTGGCAGGGAGGAGGAGCTGGCAGCTTCCAAAAAGCCCCCTGAGCCAAGAGGTCAGACAAGGGCTGCATGAATAGCACAGCATCTGAACCAAAACAATATCCCCCCCCCACAAAAATGCAGCAACTATTTGGCTCGAGTTGATCCAAAATGGATATTTTAGCAATTTTTCTTCTTTGCAATATTGGGTAGGAAAAAAACAGAACAAAAAAGTTGTTTGAGATCAAACAAAACACTTGGCTCAATTTGCAAATGTTTTTTTTTAATTGAGGCTTGTTTTGTTTTTTTGGCGTTTTATTTACTCTTTTGGGAAAATAATGCAGCTAAATGTCAAAACAAAATGCCACTTACCGCACAAAGTGAAAGCGTTTCATTGGAAAAAAGGCTTTGTCTTTGTCTCTCTCACTGGCTTGGTCTCTCCCTGTTCACCAAATCGGGCCTGAATTCAGAATAAGTGCCAGCTGACCCAAAATGACAGTTGTCAGGTAAGAAACAGCGGGCCCCTGCTCCACTAAACCTACATAATAATTTTTCTCCCCCGCAAGAGGATGAGAAAGATCTGCATGTAACATGTGCCGAGTCCATTTCTTGATGAGCTGCTAGAAGCTGCACGGATACCCCAGTGAGGGGCACAATATAAAAATCTGAACCAGCCCTCCTGCGGTTCTGGGGAAGTGCTGAACTGCCTCCAAACTTCGCGGCTTGGGCCCGAGGCCAGGAAGAGAAAACTCGGAAAAGAGTCTCGGTTGTTGGGTTCGCCGAGGCTTAGATCTATTCAAAATCCCACCCGTTGCTAATTTGCACTAGGAGAAAAGTCTTCTCCTTCTGCCTCTTCCCCCCCCATCCCTGGAAATGTGAGTCGATGCCAAGTTGCTTTTTGGGCAATTAAAGTAATAAATAAAAGCAGAGAATCTCATTCTATTTTAATGCAACAGGCATAGGGAAAGAATGGCGCTGCTGGGAGGCAGGGGGTCGTAATTAAACCCCCTGGTTTGTGTTGTTTTCCAAATGACTGATTAAAATGCTTGTAAAACCTTGCTACACAAAAGCTTCAGCAAGACCCCCCCTCCCCACCCCACCCACCCCTCTGCCACTAAATGGAATGAAATGGATTTTTCAAATGTCATGCTAGTATGCGCTTAATAATACATTTTCCTATGGACAGGACAATAATATATATTTTAATCACTTTTCTACAGGCAAATAGACGGCCTGGAAGCTTGGCCTTCACTGGCACTTGGAAATTATGAATTTTTCAATAACCTTTTCTATTATTCATCCTGTGTTATTCCGTAACATTTCTGCATGAGGAATGTGCTTGCCAGACACTTTATGAATCTCTTGTTTTATTTATTAAACAGCAAGGTATCTCCCCACTCCCCCCCAACCCCCTCCCACAAAAGGAAGTTGGTGGAGGGATGAATGGACCAAAGACACCTATAATTACATAAGAGGTTATTAATAATTTCCTATCTGTAGGAGATGCTGTTGCAATAGGTGGTGTGATGCAGCAAGCACAACCTCGCACCAGGAGAAGGAATGGAGTCCAGCATTTAGGGAAAAGGAAGGGGGTAACGGAGGGACTGCACTTGCAGACAGTGCTGGTGTCCACTGGAGACCTGATGTTGGCCCTGGACACCACATAAATATGGATGGGGTGAGACAGGGAGCAAGAGAAAGCACATACAAGGAAGAGGATGTACAGCCAGTGTTAGTCAGCACAGCTCCCTTGATGTCCTCGGAACAGGGCCCATTAATATTAGCTAAGGATCTGCTCCCCAGCCTCTCATGTTGTGAAAAAAATTTACAGCTGAGTGCCTGTGCTTTTGGATCCCCTGGGCCAATTCGCTGTTGTGCCATCAATTACACCACTGCCCGTCAGGTATAAAATGTGCATCTGAGATGAAGTCTGTCCCTGTGGAAATGGTGATATGTGATGGAGGATGAGAGAATGAGGAGCTGGGGTGCATGGGAGGGAGGGCAGGTTGCTTGAGTTAGAGAAGACAGATAAAGCCCTCCGTGCCTCTGCAAGTGCGGGGACAGGAGCCTCACGGTGCTCCCTGTTTCCAAAAATCACACCCATACGCTACTGGGAGGGTGGCTAGGAAAACCAGAACAAGATCTCTCGGTCTCCAGCACGACGGGCTCTGATGCAACTCTGATGGACCAAGTCTGGAGTTACCAGCTATTAACAAGCTATCTACCTGAACTGGGCTCCACTGGTGCTCTTGCACCTCTTCAACTGGAAAGAGACATTTGATGTCAAGAAAAAAGGGGGGAGAAGCTGTTCCCATGACCATGTTCCCATGGGTGCTAGGCTGCCTTTTCTGCCTTTGAAAGCCTTCCCGTCTGGCCTGCAGTGAGGCACCAAGACAAGCTCCCTGGTGCCTGCCCCTCCAGTATCTAATCTAACAGCAACACCACCCCCCCACCAATGTTGCCCACCCTCTGCGTAGACACATCTCTCCTGCAAGCACAGCCAGACCATGGCTTGGGTCTCATCTATGTTGCATGGCTTTGTCAGCACAGCCGCATCAGGCGGAGGGTGCTTGGTGTAAATCACGTGGGGATTTACTTTACCTTTGATGTACTCTCCCTCTTCAAAAGGAGGCCATGCCAACACAGCAACACTGGCATAGCTGTAGCAGCAAAAGTGCCATAGTGTAGACAAGCCTTTATTGCAGCTGGTCCATTGGTACAGCGAGGTGCCCGAACGCCAGGACGCCGTGTCTTTCAGACACTCCTTGCACAGTACTGATAGACAAGGGCATTGCCATGTGCAAGTACAAATGCCCCATCGTCTCCTATGCATCCAGTTCTCCAGAACACACCGCATTTATCCCTGATCTTTGTCCCCTCACGTCCACACTGGAGTCAAAGGTACGATTGCAAAGACACTCATCAATGTAGCTTGACTCAGGCTGGTTAGGGTCTCAACAGCAATGAAACAGCGTAGACCTCATCAAGGGCTCATACCTGGGGTTCCTGCTGGGCCCTACAGCCTGTGCTGAGGCCAGTGCTGCTGTGCATTCACTATTACAGGGATCCCTGTAATACTGGACTATCTGGGTGGAAGTGAGTATGGATACCCCCACCCATGCAGCAAAGCACCTCTTGAATTGGCCTCACCCTAAAATGTTTTTGGACCACCTGTCTGCTGGGACAGCTCTTCCTTTTATGATGAGAGAGGATGGAAAGAAAAGCCGATTCCTAATAACTCTTTGGCAGGCTTCAAATGAGATGACGTTGAGCCGCAAGACAAATCCCAAATGTGGCTGAGAAGAGCTTTGGGGAGGGTGTGGTGATACAGCGAAGCCCAGCTGTGTTCCTCAGTGCTGGCCCCCAGGAAGGAAACGCTCATGTGACAGATCATCAATTTCCATAATTTCCTTTCCTCTGTAACAGAAAAGTTTGACAAAAGTTTTCACTGCCTCTGATTGAAAAATCAATTCCTGCTCCTGCCAATTTGCTGCAAAAGCAGCAGCCGACTTTCCTCTCACTCAGCGTCGCCTCGCTGGATTTAGAAAGCCTGAGTTTGGAAACTGATTACAAGCTGCTTTCAGGGAATCGCTTGGCTTCCCTTCAACGGCAGCCACCTTTGCGGTGTCACGCATTGGCAGGAAGTCAGCTCGGACCTGTGCGGGGAATGGCGTTGCAAGGCTGGCAGGTGGGACACCCTTCTTGTTCACCCACTCGACATGGATTCGGGAAATCTAAATTCCCTTTGGATTTACCACTCTGTCTTTGCATGCCTCAGTTTCCCCATCTGTGAAATGGGGATAATACTTCTGTACCCAACAGGAATGCCACGGTAATCAATTCATCCTCAGCAAAGAGGAACTCAGGCACTATGGAAGCAAGGGCCGCACAGACACCTCAATAGAACGGATGCCCTTGAAGATGCTATGTTGGTCCTCACATTATGCAGACTAACATAATTATTACTCCGCATTATTTCTTTTGTGGTAGTATCTAGAAACCCAAGTCATACACCGGGGCGTCACTGCTGTAGAAATGCAGAACCATGCCAAGTTCTGTCCGTCTTTAGCGGCTGGTTCATGCATAGAGGTTTATGGGTGCTGCCGCTGGCTTTGAACTTCACCAGTCAAAGCTCCTGCATTTCAACCCCCTTCCTGTTTTGTTTTGCTTTTTAATTCTCTGTCCTTCTTGCTATTTCTGTTGAAAACTATGGGGTTTAGAGCTTTTTTTTCTCCTTTTCTTCCTAGACCATCCTTGTGCCTGAGCCCATGGGAGAGGAACAGGAACGTCATGGGAAATCTCTGCCTTATTTTTTTCATCTCAGCCAAGAATCTGCATAAAGCAGCTCCTTCAAGTATCATTTATTCATGTGTGTTTTAGCGAGAGATGCTCCCGCTTCTGATGGAGATGTCATTTGCAAAATAATAAGGTCCCAGCTGAGGAGATGCACCCCCACCTCCCCCCAAGGGGTCATTCCCTTTAAATTATACATCTTTTTTTTAACTATTTAGCTTGTGAGTATACATGAGCGCAGCACTTAGATTAATTCCAGGGTCCCTTTTTTACACATATAGAAACCATTCAACTCTCTTGAATGTTGAATCTGTATTCCTAATTGGTTCTCATCAAAGGATGTCTTTGCCTTCAGCTGCCGAAATCTCTGCATTGTGAGAGAAAGTAACTAACAGATATCATCAGATAATTAAGCTGGTATTAGGTGTAGAGAAGTAGTGGTTTCTTTTTTTTTATTATTTCATTTGATCCCCGTCTTTGCTGTACGTGGTTTCGCAAGCCTCTCTCCTCCCCCACAGTGCAAGGAGTAACAGGGAAGGGGATGTAGCAGCCAGTAGGACTTAAGCAGAGGTGGGTTGAGGCTGGAGCACGGACTGTCACTAAGCAG
Organism: Caiman crocodilus; assembly: GCA_030014935.1. Lineage (NCBI taxonomy): Eukaryota > Metazoa > Chordata > Crocodylia > Alligatoridae > Caiman > Caiman crocodilus. Next base: position 6,507,532 of record JAGPOW010001661.1, read on the forward strand.
CTGTCTGGCTGGCTATAACAGAGCCATTTATTACAAAGCAATGTCCCTTGTACATTTTGTCCCTTGTTTTGGTCAGAGAATCAGCCCCAAACTGATCGTGCTCCACCAAAGACCTGTGTTTTTTCTTCAGTGCTCCTACAGCTAATCCCAGGAAAATGTCATTCACTGAAATGCTCACTTAGACCCTTTGCGAGGTGGGGGTATGACTGCTCACCTGACACAAGTTGCTGCAGCTCCAGCATTTCCAAGGAGCATTCATTCGTGCCACCATTTGCAAAGGTCTACTGGGCTTCAATGATAGCCACAGATGCCCTGCTGGACATCCAGATCCAAGTAATCTGGCTGCATCAGCCACAGTGAACCTGCCCTGGGACTGGCAAATGCACTTGGGAATCCAGGCTTTTTTCTAAACCCCAATATCTGACACAAAGATTAGCAACTGTGTGGATTACTCTCACACTGAGGGGTCCCAATACAAAGTGAGGACATGCCTTTGCAAAGCACTGTAGGCACAGACACAGAGCTGAATAGGTACAACAGCTAAAGTGAGAAGGGAGACAGAGTGAGGTGAAGTGACTTGTCCAAGATCTTACAGCAAGTTAGTGGCATAGCACTGAATTACGTCACGGTCCCCTGACTCCCAGTCCTGCCTGCCATGAACTAGACCACTTACATTTACAGCTCATATTCTGGGGTCTTTCCATGCTCTTAGAAATCTCTCCGCCTATCACCTTAATGTTATTATTTGCATGGTAAATGTCCTGGAGCCCCAGGCACAGGCCAGCACCCCACTGTACTAAGTGTAGTATTAACACAGAGCAAAAAGAAGCGGTATACTCCTGGGACTTACAGACTACTTACGGACTAAGTATCCTTCCTTGGAAAAAGGCAGCTATGCACGCAAGTAATTGGGATACGGACATCAGCAGCAGAGGGATCTCACTGGAAACCCAGTGTGGAAGAAACCAAATCATGCACCTTGCGCCTGAGAGTGAGCTACTCTGGGTGCCCAACAGTGCAGCGTTCCCCAAAATCCTCATTAAAGAGTATTCAGACCTCACGCCCAGAGCTGGCTATTTTTGACCTCTCTGCAGAGAGCCGGGAAGACAGGTGAGCCAGGCTGCTGCTCTCTGGGAGGGCATGATCCTCTCCCTGCGCAGAAGGCCACAGGGATGAGACCAGATAAGTAAATGAAGCCGGGCACTGCAATAAGCAACATTAGAGCTTCACCTTGGTTTTCATTATTAAGGCTCCCAAACTAGGGGGCCAAAAAAAGGGGGAAAACTAGACTGTTTCTTAGCAGACGCTGGGACACATTCTCCTGCCAAGAGTGCCACTCACAAGGGCAGATGCTTAACACCCAGGGGAGGGAGTGCGTCTGCAAACCAGGACAAGATAAAATTACAAGTGACAGCGGAGCCCGTGTCTGCAATTACAATGCATTGTAAACAAGGGGACTCACAATTCCAGCTGCCAGGCACGGCCCCTGATTGACAGGGACAGCACAGTATCGCAGAGCGGACCGCTGCCTCTCAGCATCTCCATCCGGTTGTGCAGGGGGAGGGACGCAGGGTGGCAGGGAGATGCTTTCGGAGCCAGACTGGGGGTTGAGATCTCCCTAGCTGTTTGCTTTTCCCTTTTTTACCTTCTCTCTGACCCCAATGCCATTTACTCCCCAAACCAGGGCTTCTAACAGGCCAAGACAGCTGCCATAAGTTCCAAGACGGACTTCCCTCCAGAACAAGGTATGGCAAGGCATTTAAACTATCTGGTCTCCCATACCGCAGTGGCCTGGCTCCTTGGGCTCACAGCGTCCTGCCAGCTGTCACCACTGAGGCTCTAATCGGGGTCACTTCATGGTGCATAGTCAGATGCCCACAGCTGGAAGCCCCCCTACATCGCCAAGATCCCACCCAACCTCGCTGCATATCCCTAGGGCGTCCCTGAGCTCTCTGCTGAACACCCCTGTTAGGAGGAGGAAAGAAGCAGTGATGCAGACTTGGCCTTAGCTAAACAGTGAGGGACAGGTCAGGTTACGTGTGTGAGATTATAGGGAGAGCAAAACATTTCTGGAAGAAGGAAGACTATAAGCTCCATTAACCTCTTTTTTTCCTTGCTGCCAAGCTATGCCGAACTTGTAATGATCATGTCTGGCTTATTTTGTCCCCTTTCCCCTGAATTGCTGGAGAATGCAATGACATCCAAGTTTTGGAGGAGATATAACGCCGAGGTCTGCTCTGTGCCACCTGGAAGCAATGAAAGTCCTCCTTCCACCCACCCCAAACGCTTCTTGTAAGAGAAGGGGAGTCAACTGAGGTTGGTCATGGAAGAACAGTTCTTACCAAGTGGCAAGCTGGCAAACCTCCGAGAGATGAAGGCTTTTAATAAGGACTTGCCTAAACCAAACAGTTATTCCAGCCTACAGTGGGGTGTGAATTTAAAGCAAAATGGCTATTCCTGGTTAACTCCAAAAGTACAGACATCCCAGTGTTAAGTGCAAAATGGCAGGTTGGCCTGACCGGGTTTGGAGAAGGGCTCGATGCCCTCCCATGACCCACCTTCTCCTGCAGATCCCTTCTTCCCCACTGCAAGCTGTTCACTATCACAACCCTCTCCTTCTTATCCTGTGGATGGCTCCAGAAGGCAGAGATCGCCCTGCCTCCCAGAGCTAGGCATCTCGATTCAGCTGCTGGCTTCACAAAGCCGGCCGGCAGAGCTCTCTCAACCGTGCAGCACAGTCAAAGAACCATTGCAGAGCGCTTCCACAGCCAGGCTTCAAACACGCATGGGTCAGGCCCCCCCCCAATCAATTGCTTGGCTTCAAATCAGGGGATTTAAAACAACTAATAAAAAGGCATTTTCATTCTTTTTATGTATTTGTCTTTTTTTGTGTCCTTTAGCATCTTCCCAGGCTTTTCTCTACCGCCGTGACAGCTAGAAACTTACCTTGGTTTTAGGTGAAGGCTGCAGCAGTCATGGGATTCCCATTAACTGAGGCTTTGTATAAAGCAGCAAGCACTGCTCGGGGGACCTGGCATTACTGAGATCACCTGAACAGATCCCCACAGCCTCACAGCAACATAGACCTCGTGGATCTAAAGCCCACCTCATTTGCCGCAATAAACCAGGGATGCCAGGTTCCCTCTGCGGCTCTGCCAGCTGTTTGGCCTGTTGCCAAGAGAGCTGATCTGGGAAGAGAAGCCTCAATCACATTTACATGTGCATTGTCCAGAGAGAAAGCAGAAAGGGAAGGCGCTACCCCTCGAGAGTGCGAGCTGGCTCTGGGCTCCCCCTCAGCTGTTCCCAATCGCTGACTTGAAGGCTCTGCCTCCTTCTCAGCCTTGCAAAAATAGTCTCTAATTTACTCTGAATTTGTGCCTACACTGTAAAAACAAAAGCCAGTACCAGTAAAGACTTCCCCCAAAGTACCCACTTCCTGGCAGGCAGCTGGGCTCCCTCAATGCTCTGCCGCAGCTCTTCACCCTTGGCACGGTTCTGCTATCACTTCCTGTCCTAACAGTGTCTTTCCTAGCATCAGGTCTGTAACACCGGCAAAGTGTGCATTGATTCTCCTGGCTGCTCTGACAGAGGAGAGCAGCCTGCTATTGCCACCAGCTGATGGAGTTACTCTCTCAGCTCAAGGGCAGAAACTTCCCCTATAAATCATTATTTATACATCTGCTCCTTACAGGCTCTGGCTGAGATCAGGGCTCCATCACGGTAGGTCCTTTCAAAATACATAGCGGGAGACTGCCCCAGCTGCAATGAGCTCGCATGCCAACAGACACCCCACTGTACAGACAGGGAACAGAGACGTAGAGAGGGTTAGGATCTGGCTTTGCTACAGTGACAGCTTTCCAGTGTAGACGGATCCAAGCTAGCTTGAAACTAGAGAGCACAGATACGCATAGCTCAGCATGAGTTGCATAGTCCACCCACGATACTATGCTGAGTGTAGTGCTGCCAGCACTAACCCACCTTGAATGTTTGCACTGAATGACAGCCTCAGACACATGGAGATGACATAATTTGGCCAGGACCAAGAAAGCAGTAGTGGGCCCAAAATTTGAAGTCAGGCATCCTGCATCCCAGCCATCTTCTCTACTTGATGGAAGTGGTCTGACTCGGGCTCAGAGACTCTGCTGAAACCCACAGTGGGCTGGAAGATGAGTCAATGGGCGCGTCTCCAAACACCTCACCAGCTAAGTAATATATTACTGAACCTAGCTCATCATTCTGCCGTGCGCTCACACCTGGCAATGTTTTCCTTGGAGAGGCACAGGGGCTCAATCCCACGGATGACTTGACATGAAACAAGAACGAGAGAGAGCAAATGGGTCCTGCAATCTTCTGAGGAACAAGTCTTCATCGTCTCAGTGACAGCGCGCATAAATTCATAAACCAGACTATGCGGGCTGCACACTTTACGTGACTTAGTACCATGTTAACAGCTTGGTGGCACTGCAAGGACCACACCTAATTTGTGCCATTAGGCAGGTACTTGGAAAGTACTAGGTGATGGAGCCTGCCATTAAAGAGATAATCCCCTTAATGACTATTTCCTATTCCAGACTAGGAGACGACCTTTAGCAACTCAGCACCTGATCCTATAACATACTTCTAAAGGGGTTTCAGAACATCCTCAAATCCCAGAACAACCCCCTGGGAGTTAAAGGCACAAAGTAGGATAACATGGTCATTGGCTATCACATGGACACCACTTTAAGGAAGGGCTTAGCAGCAAATAAAGACCTAATTTTGAAAGCACTCAGCAAAGTGGCTAATGAGTTTCTCTGAAAACCTGGCCCTTATGAAGAGGCCTACAAATGAGGGGAGCTCTTTGAGGTTGCTGAGCACTGGGAAATCTGACTCTGAGCGTCTTCACACCTTTGGCCCTAACTGCTAGCCATTGGCAATGCCATTTATCCAATGGCAAACAGTGTATATGATGAGAGAGAGCACGGCCAGAATATTTGCCTGGATAAACTAATGGAAATTACTTGTTGGATGAGTTCACCCATCATAAAACCTGCAGTTACAAGGTATAATTACAGCTGCTTTTATTTTCCTCAGCCAAAAAAAAAAAGTCTTCATTAAACCAGAGATAAGGTTGTAAACAGACCATTAATTTATAAAAACATTATCAAATGGGCGGCTGTTATTAAAAGTGCAAATGCCTGAAAACAGGAAAAATGAGAAGTTGAGGTTAAAACAGGCAGAACAAAGGGGAATCCAGGCTTTGTAAATACACCTGTGCTGGCCTGACCAGAGGCTGAGACAAATGCAACAGGAAGACAAATGGGATTCAGGTTTGGTGCTGGTTATCTGTAGGCTAGTAAAGCAATGCAAGCATGTGGGGGCTGGAGTGAATGCCCTTGGACCCCGTTACAGGGCTATCTGTGATTACAGGGGACTTGAATCTGTTTCCCCTCCTACATCCTAGTTTTGTTTTGTTTTGTTTTTATCAGTATTGATGGATCTTTATTGTCAACTAGGTAAACCACCCAAGGAGCTTCGCTGTCACATTGACCCCAAAGACAGGTCCCTGTTAATGCCATGTCCCACGCTGTAACACAGGCACGGACACAAGACAAGCCCCGGGGTAGGATTTGAACTTTGCTACCAACCCAAGCACAGAGGGAGAAATTCACTCGGTGCAAAGACCCTGAGCTCTTTTTTGAATCTCTGGCCTTAAGATGGTCTTCTGCGTAGGGGTGAAATAGAGGCATTTAAGCCAACAGATTTTCTCTTGGCTATCTGAGCCCAGGACACTCGGCGCATGCATATTGGTGTAACCTGCTTTTACACCAGTGCAACAAAAGGAGTTGACTCACAACGTGCAATCCTAGACTGGTGTCTTTTATTTGAATCTGATGCAGAATTACTCAGGGGAAAATGGCAATGGTGACAGTTACACTGAGGTGTCATCTATAGGCATTTTTTCAAGGGAAACAGCCCTGCACCTAAATGGCAAAGCAGTATAATAGCTCGGGATAGCTATGCATCCATGCGCCCAAGATCTAGGTGCAATTTATAGTGCCTTATGAACATGATATAAGACATGATGACATAAATGTGTTGTGTGCCCAGACTAACACTGACATCTCGCCAAGGATGTCTGAAGGCATGAGGGTTATTTACAGGCTCAGCGACCTACCTCTGCCTCCTTTAATTGGTAGCCCCAGCAGAAATTAAGCAATACAGTACAAATCAAAGTCATTTCCTCCCCCGTCTCCTTTCCTGAGCTAGGATGCATAAAGCAGGGTTTCAACAGACATATTAATTTCTTTTGGGCAGTGAAGGCAGAAGCCTCAGATCAGGGCAGCTATGGAATTTCGATCCGAGTAAGAAAAGCTGTGTATCGCACTTGTGTTTGTGCAAATTCAGCACGTGGCACATTGTTCTGCTGACTTCCAGCAAAGGCTGCTCCGTGCCAGTCTCAGCAGGCCGCTGAGGGGGCACCTGCGGAGAGGCAGAAACGAAGGAGAGAAAATAATAAGGCTTTTGCTGCTTAAAGCTTTCACCCCAAATGCAAGCACGTCATCTAGACTAGCTTCAAGGTCATCTAGACAAGAGGTCAGACTGTGTTTTTACTGCCAATAAAAGTGTTTTAACAGCAAGATGAGTAACAACCGTGAGTTCTCTCGCTGGCAACATCGTAGTGGAGAGAACAGGGGCAGGTAGCTCTGAGTGACATAAGCAGGCAAAACCCCTATAGGTGTGTGTTATTGGGGGGATGGTGTTAATTTTGCACAGCTTTTTGGCAGCAACAATGGAACCAGGGAAAGGTCAAGGCCTTCTTAAATATGCTAGTTAATACATGTTAATTAACAGGTTTTTAAACCCCTCTGAGCAGCTTGGGGAGACAGAAGCTGTGATGTATAAAACCAGGCTAGCAGGCCACTGTTGGACAAAGATTTAAATGCATCCACACTTGTCTATACAAGGTGTTAAATGGTGCTTAATTAAAAAGGATTCAGTCATGCCCTGTGCATCTTCCCAAGGCTGGCAAGGCTGGAGCCAGCTGTGCCAAACCTTTCTGCTCAGTCATGGCCATTAAAAGATGACCTTGTGGACCCCCACCATCCCCTCTCTTAGAGCCCTTCAAAGGTCCCTGTTCGCCATCAAGAGAAGCAGAAGCAGCTTTTGGGCAAAACTGCCTGCTTTTCAGGATCGGAGTCTAAGACCTCCCAAGTGGTAATGATGACTTTGCCTAGCCCCAGTCTCCTGCCCTCCACATCCTGTGGGACCTCGGAGAGCAGCTGCTGGCTGGTCTGAAGGAGTCATGAGTTAAGAACAAGCACTGGAGAGGGGCTCCAGGGGCTGCAGGATAATAGCAGACAAGCAGGACATGCAATTCAGCAGATCCAGCATCTCCCCAAGCATCTGAAAGACGCATCCCAGTCACAGCTTGAACCCAAGCAGCATGAAGTGCACCTGGCATCCATGGGAATCAGTGGGACAGGCTGGCATTTCAGCCTGCCTTGGGAGCGCTCAACGTCTGGGAGGATAGAGACCTAATTCCTGATTCCTTTGCAGCTCACCGTCTGGGTCCTCCCACTGCCCACGAGCCTGAGCTCAGATCTAATTTCAGTGCCTGGGGTGAAGAGAGAGACAGAAAGAGGAAGAGAGAAAAATACAAACCCAGAAACCCTTTTAAAACTTGCACAATTCTCCCTTGATGGTGCATTGTTAAAAGGGATGTTATTCCAGAGGGACACCGTGAATCTATGCACTCAATGCTCCAGCACTTTAGTGGCAAAACAACTCAATAGCCTCAATTGACTGCACAAAATTCTATCATTTTACAACCAAAAAGGAGCGAGGAAAAGGAGAATAAAAGGCTAGTATTGCTTTTCCCTTTTCTAAGTCTCTGGGCAGAGCTGTCTGCGTTACAATCCTCAGAGCAAGATGACCCAATGTTTAATCCCATACAGAAAGCTGACAGTATCCAAACCCCACCCACGCTCCCGATATCCTCAGCTGGCTCTCCCCAAAAGCAGAGCGCCTTAGCTGCATATCAAATCAGCCTCTTGCCCCTGCCAAGAAGCATGATTGCCACCTTCTTCCTGATGAAGACGAAGTGGGATATGATTAAAGAGTTTGAAAGGGCACTAAGGTAATTGGCAATAACTTTTGGGGGTGGGTTGCTGGGCTCTTTCCTCAGCTATGTCACTAGGTGGTTCGTCTCCAAGGGCTGATTTCTTATTCCAAATTTGTCCGGATTCGGCTTTTCTTCATCAGCACAAGAGCGCTGCGATGCTGAAATGCCGAGTCCTCCCTCTCCTCCTGATTGGGCTCGGAGGCTCTCATGGAGCTTTGCCTTGATGGCAAAAGTCTCGCTGCACCCTGATAACCTCTTTTGTCAAGGGGCGTGTGGAAGCTGTGGAAGTAGCAGAGTTGGTCAGTGAATCAGAAAATAATACTTCTCTGTAAAAGATCCCCTCCCCTCATTTCTTCTTCAGGGAACAGCAGCACTTGCAAGCGGTGTAGTGGGACCTTGGGTAGGGCCCATCATGCCTCTTTTCCCCCGCCCAGCCTTTTTCTGTCTTGCCTGTTCAATCCACAAGCTCTTCAAGACCAGAGCTGTTGGGTACAACGTCATCCATGCAGCACCCAGCGCACTGGTCTTGGTACCTCTTAGTGGTGCTTTAACATAGGGAGCAAATAATGTTATGGGTAACACTGGTAAAACTGGGCATCTGAATAGCCACAAGGCCTGGGCCTCCCTTAAAACCAGTCCTTCAGCACTGGGATAGGTTTTAGGGCTTGTGACTGGGCAAGGCCACACAGCACAGGTCTGGGTTGGCCACTAGTGGGAGAAGCTTTCTCTGGACAAGAGCAGCCAGCTCCTGGCCTGCCCTCCTAACCCAGTGCATGCCCAGGGCAGCACAGCTCTGACCTGCAGTGCCCGCACAGTGCCAGCCTGCTCCCAAACAGCCCTGTCCCAGCTGCCTGCGACTGTGCCCCTACCAGCTTCCTCCCAATATTTCTGTGCTGACTGAAACACGGTGACTTTTCTCACCCCAGCCTCCTGTGCGTGTCAGCCGCCATGTCTCAGGCTGGTTCCTGACCTGCAGCATCTCCTAAGACTGGGTTCCACCCTGTCCCACGCTGCTGAAAGAAAGCACCTCCTTTCTAACCTGCAGAACCCCCTGCTGTTTCCGCTCTCTGCTCCGGCACGGCTCTGCCAATTAAAAGCATGCAGAACTAATGAAGGCTGGAGTTCTCCTGGAGTCAATGCGCCAAAGCCGAGCTCCACCAAGGCACTGCGCTGCTTTCTAAAATCTCGGCTCTTCAAGACAGTACCTGGCGGGACTTCTAATCACAGGCAATTGATATTCTACCAAGCATCTTTGGAAAATAATCTGCAAACAAGACGCTGCAGGCTATAAAATCACTGCCTCTCCTTTGCTTTAGATCGCAGCTTAATAAAAGCACAACACAAGCCCGACGAGGAAATCATAGCATTTTGCCCAGCCACTTTATCCCTCTGAGTATTATTAAGTGGTTTAAAATCAGGCTGTGGTTTGCTGGGGCAGGGAGAAGAAGGGGCTTCCACCATGGACTGGGCTAGTCTCACCTTCCAGTGCTTGACCTGGTACATCTTAATTAACAGACCAGTGGGGAGAAAAAGGTCAGCTCTTTAAAAACCCTCCAGATCTACGTTGCACCCGTCTTGAGGATCAATATTAAAAGGCAGATCTTGGCTAATCTCCATCAGGCGACACACATAGAGACATATGCATGCACGCTCTTTCATCTGGGGAGAGGAAAGGTCAGCCACTGTCAGGCTGAATAGTTGGAAAATATTTTTCAGGGCCCAAGCTACAGCAGGTGTGAATGGACCAGTGCAGAAGTCATGTTTGCTTGGTCAATGGTGTGATGCCAAAGGGGTGCCCTGGAGCAGAGAGGAAATGCCTGGGACAACATCCTTCCCCAGTGGAGTCACAGTGGGTATTTTGCTGGTGCTGCTGCCCTCAGGGCAGGATTGGGCCTCTCTCACCTTCACTTGGGCCAGGGTCAAGCCCTCTGCTTTGCACAGAGCCATGCCTCAGCTGAACTCCTCGAGGCACCGAAAACAGCATTATCCCCATGGTATAGATGAGAAAACTGAGGCAAAGAGAAGGGAAGCAAGTTTGTCCAGGCTAAACAGATACATGAGGCAGAGAGGAGGCAGTGCCTCGGAGACCCAAGCAGGGACCTGGACTGGATTGCATTAGGCGCTGTACACAGGACAACAAGACTGTCCTTGATCCAAAGAACTCCAAGTCATTTAACAGGGTCTCCGAAACAGCTGCAGGTTTGATCCGTTTCCCAAAGCACGGCATGCTGAGGAACCTGCATTGAGGGATGCTGCTCGGATGCTCTGGGAACAGACAACAGTTTATAGTTCAGCAAGTTGGAGCCCCCGACGCCCCCGTTCCACAGGTTTCTACTGGCACATGGGGGAAATGTACTGCTCTGAAGATGCCAGCGCCAGATCCAGTCCTCATTCAAGTCCCACTTCACCCAAGGTTGAGGCCAGAAGCAGGTCTCGAGAGGTGGACCTGGCTGCGCCTGTGCACAGGGGCTGACCTCACCACGGCGTCTCTCAGCACAGGGTCGGCTCCCTCTGTTCTGCTCTCGGCTCCTTTCTGCTATCGCTTTGTTAGATCACAAGCTGCTCGGGGCAGGCTTTTATCTTCCCTGTGCTCTTTGGGGTGCAGTTGCAATAATCAGCCAGACCTTTGCAACCTACATTTGCTGTAGAGTTTGCTACAGGTATAGTGATACGCATCCAGGGATCCTTTCACCTACCAAAGGGAACTGGGCCACTTTTGGGGTGGAGCACAGCAGCTCTTCAACAGCTCACGGGAAAGCAACACCCCTCTTTAGCTAGGAACTCATCATCCCTGTGCCCAGTGATCCTATTTCCAGGAGCCAACTGGTACCAAGGCCCTGGGCAATGAGGGGAATTCACTCAGAAGGCTGATATGCAAAGGCAAGCAAAACCCAGCTGCCTCATCATCACATTGACCCATGTGTGCTCTCATCTGCTGAAGGCTACAAGCTCCCAAGTCCCCTCTGTGGATGTCACAGGGCCATTCGAATGGGAAGCAGAAAGCTGCAGAGCAATGGGTGTTAACTGAGCGGCTGCTGAATATCCACCCTCAATTCCCATCTGTACCGTGGGGATCATTAGGAGCTGAGGGTGCCCTGTCTGCGGGTGAGGGAAGGCTGGGGAGATCTGAGCACTTCACATAGAAACACTGCCACACGGGGCAATGCAGGGATGCTGCGGACCACCAGATATCAGAGCAACTGTGCTCACAGCACTGAGGAAGGTGGTCCCATAGCAAAGTCATAGCTCACACCAATCAATAAGGAGAATAAACAGAAAGCTTCTGCAATGGCTTCAAATAATTTTTGCTCCCACTGCAAACACACGGTCTATTGTCTTTTTGGGAGCAATTTCAGTTGGTTCATTTCACGCAGTAAATTAACCTGATTTCTTTAATAGGAGGGTTTTATTTGGTGTCAAGCCCCGACTGTTATACTGAGTACAACACATCAGGGCTTCAGCTATTAAGCTTCTCCTCTTGGTTATGTGCATACTAAGCAAAGCCAGTTTCTAAATGCACTGCAAAGGCAGAAGACTTGGTGGCCCTTGGAAATAATCGCTCAGTCATTTCTAAACACCTCAACTATTTATTGCTATCACCTGAATCAGGAAGTCTCTTACAGCAAAGCTGATTTAGATGTCTGAGACTAAACACAAGGCTCCGGGGGGTTTCCTGGGGTCAGGTGCTTCTGAGGTTTTTAAAGGGGCATGGCAGGGTAGCTCTGCATCTCAGTCCTACTTGTAAGTCCCCATGCTCACTGTGCATGGAAGGAAAAAAGCATGGAAATCCTAGAATAAGTCCACTAGAGCATAACAGCGCTTAGTAACAATCACAGGTAGATGCTGGGGTGGGGGGGGATAGGGAAAATTAGCCCCATTTCACAGAGGGGAAACTTGAGAGATGCAAAAGGATGCAACTTACTCAAGAAGGCACTGAAAATCAGTAGGAGAGACCAGGACAGAGGCTGTCTCTCTCCACTACCATCAGACCCATTTGCTGGATCACACTAATCCATCTCTCACCCCGGGTAGGATTACTTGCCTGGGCTTTATTCGGTCTTTGTGCATTTAAACATCTCAGGCTGCTTCTCTCATTTTCCAAGGATGGTTACGACATGGGTTAATCAATCTCCCTTTGATAACAGTATAGCACAGATCAGCCTAGTCCTGTGTTGCTTTGGTGCCAATCATTGAGGCCAATAAGGTAGATGGAAACTAGGGAAACTGCATTTGGGACAGAGTTTCCAACCCCACTGCCTGCACTTCCCGGAAGGCACTGATGCAGAGGGTGAGGTAGCAGTACTGCCAGCACGGTGCATTTCAAAAGACGTGAGTCAGGGTCCCAGTAACAGGGGATTTATTTGCAATTTATTTTATGGGTTTTTACTCCATAAGTGTTTGTACCTTCTGGGACCATAATTTTCAGCTTTTTTTCTTCAACTATAAGAGCTAGAAGTGTGTGTGTGTGTGTGTGTGTGTGTGTGTGTGTGCACGCATGCATAAATGAAACTGATACTCTTACGTGAACTCATGACTCCAGGGACCAGGATTTTCAAACAACTGTCCCGCCACACACGTGTGTGCATACCGCTGTGCATGCACACGCACCACCACACTACCAAACATCCCAAGAGTTGACAAACACTGACTTCAGGAAGCTCCCAGAGCTGCCTTAGCCCCTGACCCTCCAAGCTGCACATCTTCAACCCCTGTTCCTTCTCTGGAGCACAATTTTCTGCGATCCAGATAGCCTCAGGCAGGTTATCAGGAGCTCACTTCTCAGGCAGCAACCAGCCTGCAGCTTCATTAGTGCAGTGGTCTCAACCCATTTGTGAACGTCAATGGCACCAGTCTGGTGTCCCTCACTCCTGACCCGTTGTCCCTTGCCCCCAGGCTCCAGCCCGCAGTGTGTGGGGCAGGGCAGGGTCTGTGTGGGGCATGGGCAGCCCCAAGCAGCCCCTCGCAGGCTGGAACTCTGCCAGCCTGCAAGGGAAAAGCCACAGTTTCCCCCATTTTTCTCCTTTAAAGGAGAATCCATTTTTAAAGCTCGTTCACAACCTTTTCATACATTCTTGTGACCCACAGGTTGAGAAACACTGGTTTCGCGCAGTCACCATGGGGCAAGTGGGATCTCTGTGGCACCTCTCAAGGGGCTCACGGGAACTGGTACATTCCTCATCAGGGACAAGGTTATGCCCTGTCCCACATCAGCACTCAGAGTAATTGCACTGTGCAAATAGCCCTCATCTTGATGATACCCGTGACCATGCAGAGCTCCTTTGGACTGGACTCCCTGCAGGCTTTGGGGTCGAGATCAAATTGCAGGATCAGACTTGTGCTTTGCAAGCAGAGACTCTGCCTTCTACAGGCAGCAGGGCAGATATGTGCAAAACTATATGGAGGGTAAAAACGGTGCTTGGAGGCGAGCCCAGGTTTGTTTTGGGGTCACCTCAGTGAAGCCCTCCCTTCCTACTGCAAAGGAATCACTCCTTCAGTCACAAAGAAGCTCCCACCCACCCCCTTGGAGAGGAGCATGGATTCTGTCCCAGTCCAAAGAGCAGTTAAGTAATATGCCAAGGTCATACAGCAAGGCAGAAGCAACGCCAGGAACAGCATCCAGGAGCAGAGCCCTGGCTGCCCCGAAGGCAATGGCAAAATGCCTGTTCCCCTCCGTGGGTACGGCGTGATGCCCAAGATGCCCATTCTCCTCTGCTGCAACTGCCGGGCTCTGCCCCTGCACAAGCAATTCAGGCAGCTCAGGCTTCTGCAGGGAAATACCCTTCCCAAATGCCTTTCCCTGTGACTGGGACTCGGGGAGCGAGGGAACCCAGCCATTTCCCATCCTATTCTGACTCCATGCCTGGTTTAGCAACTGACAAATGCCACCAGTTAATTTCTATCCTTTCCCCTATCTTGGGTGCTGCTGACATTTTGATATTTCCCCGTGAGATTAGCCTTCACATAATACATTTCCCCCCCGCCCCCTTTCCTTCTCGTCTGTTTGCTTCGCTCTTTCGTTCTCTCCAAACTCTGCTGAACCCGCTGCAAGATAAATCGTCCAGAGACTCCCGGTGCATCCTTCTTTACACTTCACCTCTCCCCACCACGGATGAGAAATAGGCCTTTCCCTCATCCATCATAAGTCAGCATGACAAGGGTGTCGTTCTTCGGCACTGCATCACTGTATCATCCTCCTCTCCGTCCCGCTTCACTGAGCAGCATTGCTTTCTTGGGAGCATCTGGGACCTTTCTAAAGTGCTTTAGATTGTATCAGGGATTCAGGCACGCATGCACTCACACACACACACACACACACACACACAAACACACACACACAAAAGTTATTTCCGAACTCCCTCTTCCACCAAATTACCTTGTCCTTCAGGCTGCAATCTGCTAATATCCTATAAGCCTCATGCACAGGGAGGACTACAGGGAGGACTTGCCTTTAGAGGCAGGGAAACTGAGGCATAGAGGGCACCTGGCACTTCTAGGGTCGGGCAGTCAATCAATGACAGGCAAAATGGCCTTTCTGCCCAATGCCTGGTCACTAACCTCCTCACTGCTACAAGCTGAGCACACAAGACAATAGCAGGGTATCACAGCTGGCTGGTTTATCAAGCAGATGCAAGCGGTATGTCATCTTGGCAGGAAAAAATCATCTTGGAGTAAAAGGAAGGCCCAGGGTGGAATAGGACCCCTGCTAAATGGGCAGAAACAATTGGTGACGGACAGGGGGGACACGGCTGAACTCCTCAATGAGTTCTTTGCCTCAGTGCTCCTAAGCAAGAAGCACAAGTCTCTCACTGGGGTTGTAGAGAGGCAGTGGCAGGGCACCAGTCTGCCATGCGTAGACCCTGAGATGGTGCAGAATCACTTGGAGGAACTGGATGCCTTTAAGTCGGCAGGCCCGGATGAGCTCCATCCAAGGGTGCTGAAGGCGCCGGCCGACATCACTGCACAGCCACTGGCGGGAATATTTGAATGCTCGTGGCACATGGGCCAAGTCCTGGAGGACTGGAAAAGGGCCAATGTGGTCCCCATTTTCAAGAAGGGGAGGAAGGAGGACCCGGGCAACTATAGGC
>JAGPOW010001661.1:6522820-6541605 GCA_030014935.1 Caiman crocodilus
TTCTGATCTCTAACCTAAACCTATTCTCCATCAGCTTATGACCATTGTTCCTTGTCACCCCAGGTGGTGCTGGGGAGAAAAGGGCTCTACCTATTTGCTATTGATCTCCCTTGATGAGTTTGTAGGCAGCCACCATGTCCCCCCTCAGCCTCCTCTTGCTGAGGCTGAACAGGTTCAGGTCCCTCAGTCTCTCCTCGTAGGGCCTGTCCTGCTGGTTTCTCACTAAGCGGGTGGCCTCCTCTGAACCCTCTCCAGGCTGGTCACATCCCTTTTGAAGTGCGGCGCCCAGTACTGGATGCAGTACTCCAACTGCGGCCTGACCAAAGCCGCATAGAGGGGGAGCATCACCGCTCTGGACCAGCTTGAGATGCACCTTTGGATGCATGACAAGGTCTGGCTGGCCTTGCTGGCTACAGTCTGGCATTGGCGGCTCATGTTCATCTTGGAGTCAGTAATGAGTCCAAGATCCCTTTCCGCCTCTGTGCTTTTAAGAGGGGAACTCCCCAGCCTGTATGTGTGCTGTGGATGCCTTCTCCCAAGGTGCAGCACCCTGCATTTGTACAGACTTCCACCAGGTATAAAGTCTGTGGAATGAGCTGGAATCAAAGCTATGGCTCTGAGTCCACCAGAGCAGCCAGGTCTAACCTTGGGCTCCTTTTCAACATGGAGCGAGAAGCAACCTTCAAAGATTTGGGACTCACTGAGTCTCAGTTTCCCGTTTTGCACAAGGGAGGGAATAATTAACACTGGGTGGAAAAAAAAAGAAACTTTTATTCTGCCTAGAAATTCTATTTCCATTTTACAAAATTCATTTTAAGTATTGAAGACCTCCAGTAGCAACACCACCCCCTTCACCAAAGGCAAGGACTATGCCACTTACTTAGCTCTTTACAGCAGTGCAAGAGCTACAGATGTTAAGACACAATAGATGAGTTAAGACTGTACTTATCATTGTGAATACCAGCATTAAATGAGATAGACGTCAAGGACTTACCGGGGACTATTTACAGGATAAATGAGGAAACTGCAAAGAGCATTTCAGATTCAAATGTATGGAGGACGGATGCTATTAAGAAGTTGAGAGAGAATTAGTACAGGGAGACCAGCAATACATAATGCAGTACAGGGCCACCACCTCCTGCTGAATAGGAACACAATACAGGACGGGTTTTGTCAGCTGGCATTATTCCCCCTGAGGCAGATCCAGGAAATAAGTGGCACGTTATTGTCTGACAGGATTTGCTATTTGGGAGCACTGATAACGGTGCCATCCCTACATAACAGAGAAGGAAGAAGACAACACACCAACGTTGTGCAGAACCCTGCAATGAACCCAGGATCACGGGCCTTCAGGTCAGCAGAGGACCATTTCAGTCCTTAAGGAATGTGAGAAACATGAAAGTTCCTCTTTTCTTCTGGAATGAATGGAGGAGAGAAAAGGAAATAATATCTATGGAGTCCAAATGGATCAACAACCTTGCAGACACAAGTGGAATAATGGGCATTGAGCAACTCAACTGGAGCAGACAGATTTCTCAAGCACTGATTCTCAGTGACAGCTTATGGCAGCTGTGCTGCCCCTGACTACAGCACCCTGCTCTTCAAGACGCCCTGGCAAAAGCCCTTTTAGCCCCAGGGCTTGCCAGTCAGCACCAATGTACATTGGGAAAGCTGTGTAGGACCCTGGGCTGCAAACAGCGTGGGTGGAGGGAGCCCAAGAGAGCAACAGGAAGGTCACTGGGATGTCTGCCCAGTTTTGAGCTAGCTGGCAGCGATGCAAGGTGCAATTTCTTTGTGCCAGATAGCAACGGGGTCTTTCACAGCCTCACAGTGCACTGGAGATGTGACGTGAACATGCTTGTACAGACAATTACCGTGCACATCTGGCTTTAGCCAAAACTACTATTTTTGTACTTTGAAGATTAGAAAAAAAAAATCGCATGCAAAGACAGATGGCTGCTTGCTGGAAAGTTTAGGTGTGGGTCTAAACTTCTCGACTACAGAAGGAGTTGCTCAGCATTGCACTCCAGCTCATGTTCAGTGGTCTACAGCTAAGTGCTGTTCTGCACACCAAACCCTCGGTGAGGAATTCAGCTAAAGGAGAAATGCAGCCCATTTTCCAGGCTCAGATCCAGAGCTCAGGTAACCAAATAATGGTCGTTATTAGAGTTGGTCAAAAATCCTCCAACCGAACAGCTTTCTGCCAGGAAAATGCCAATCTGATGAAACACAAGGGTTTTATGGGAATTTGTCAGAGCTCTCAAAAATGCTGATGAAATGTTATGAACACATTTCTTTTTTCAGAGGGTCAAAGCATTTTATTGCTGCAACGTTATATACTAGAAGGTCAAAACAAAGTACTTTAACCTTAAGCACACTGATATTTCCGACGCAAACCTGGTGTTTACAGAGGGGTGTAGGTTGTAGCCATGTTGGTCATAGGCAGGCAAGGTTCTTTGGATAAATTTGGTATTTTTTTTTGGACCGGCTAAAATCGTTGGAAAAATTCTTCTTTGCTTTCTCTTTTTAGTGGTTGAATAAAAGATATCAGGTTTATGCAAAGAACCTTGTCTGCCTTGTGATTAATGAAAAAGTTCAACAGTTCATTTGAGATGAAAAGAAATGTCAAAAATTTGGCAACTCCTGCAAAGCGGAGTCCAAGTTTTGACCAGCTCTGGTCACTTCCCCAGGGAACCGGGAAGGTACCAAAGGCATCTCTGTCATTCCCCACGACTCCCAATAGCAAGAGCGTGGAGCCTCGGCACTGGGAGTTGAATCTCTATGCTGCCTAAGTCACTGGTGCACCGTGCTCCCAGCACGGAGGAATTATACCCCTAAGTGGCAGGCTCGTGCGAAGAAAGGCTGCACTGACGGAGAGCTCTGTGACATGGATCTGTAGCTCAGCGCACACAAGTACGCTCGCGCTGGGTGCGTTTGGAACAATACAGCATTGTAACTGCTCGTGTCCAAATGTGAGAAATCAAGGAAACAGCAGAAGTCAGATCTCTTTTTGTTTAATGCTCAAACCTGTCTCTGGATCAGAAGTGGAAAGCTTGTTTCCATGACAATCTCAGGCAACTCGACTCCAAGACATCAAGAAAATGGGAAAGGAAGCTGGCAAGTAAGAAGGTAAAAGGAACGGCTTACAGGGTTAAGGCTCTTGACTGGGACTCCAGAGGGGGATCGTCCATCTCTGCCTCTGCAACAAACTTCCTCGTGACCTTGAGTCAACCACTTGACCTCTTTCACATCTCCCTCTGCAAAGTGGAAGCAATAACACTTTGCTGTGGCACAGGAGTGCTCAGATATTTTGGCAGTGGGGCCACGTGAGAATTGGGGATGGTAAACATTACTGAATCATGAAGCAGGCAGCTCTGCAAAAGGAAGTACAAGTGACACTCACATAGCCATGAACACCAGTACTGGAGGGTTAGTTCACATGTATTTACATGTCACATGACTATGAGCTAAGAGATGTCTATGGAGTTCAGGGTTACTGATGAGTACGCAGTAGTAGTCTTACATACAGCCCCTTTATGGTTAACTTTTGCTGAAGTTGTACACGCTTGTTAAACCCATCAACACTAGGAGAGCGCACAGCATTGACGACAGAATACATGAAAACACCCAAAACTCAACTCGGGAGCACGTTTCTGGAGGAACAAGTGAGGGGCCCCTGAGACAAAATGACTGCATGCACAAATATGGGCTGGGGAATGACCAGCTGGGCTGCAGCACTGCAGAGAAAGCCTTGGGGGTTACACTGGAGCTGAACATGAGCTAACAGCATGTTCCTGCTGCAAAAAAAAGAGCCAGGAACATTGCTTACAGAGCCAGGGAAGTGACTCCCCAACACCCTGGAGTGGTCATATCATGGGGTTGGCCTATTATAAATACAGAAATGATTTTCAAATTTATTTCTTGGTTTCCATTGTAACACCCCAGTGCTCTGGGGCCTGTAGCTGCTAGAAATTCAAATCCTTTTTGTACATGGTGTGCAGCAACTAGGAGCTTGGCACTGTACATCTCACATAAATAAAACCAGTCCTTTTGTGAACAACCACCCATGGGGCTAGCGTGCAGCCTGAAATGGGTCATCGATATGCAAAGCAAGACAACCCACCTGCGCGAGCCAGCAGCAAAGCAGGCAGGCACCCCCTGCCCAAATGAACAGCAGCCTCTTCTAACTCATCCTACAGCCCCCCACACAGGCCACTGGAAGAGGCATTCTCCAAGCATTTCAAGCAAGAGGAGTCTATGCTACAATCAGGTGGCAAAGTAATCGGGCTCCACGTGTCATGCGGGAGAATGCAAGGTAGAGCTCCCAGCCATAAGCTCTCCTTTCATTCCCAAGATAAGTGGCTCAGCTGGAAAGATAAGATTTAACTGTGTTTGCTTCAAAACCCCAGAATGAGCTGCCCCTGCCTGCCAAGAGAGATTGATTTCCTAAATAAGTTATAAATCACCTGAAATTTCCCTTGGCACATGTGAAGGGGGATAAAAAAAAATGGGGTGGGGGGGCAGGCAGAAAGAGAGAGAACGAGTATGGTAAGCATGTTATTCCATTAGGGGTCATGTTCGGCAGGGGTGTTGTTTTTAAGTAGGTTAGTTATCTGGAGCATTTCTTAAACGCAATGTTTTGCTTTTTTCCCCTCAAATTTAATCTCTGTGTAATGATTTTCCACCCTCAAAATTTAATCTAAGCTTTGCTGCACTGTCTGCCTCCATAACGACGGATTCCGGGATGGATGCCGTTTTGTGCTGGTCTCGCAGGACAGCATGGTGGAGAGGTGGTTGCTGGTTAAGGGACATGTCTAGTGGGCATTCAGGGCTCCTGGGCTCTATTCCTGCTGCTTCTGCTAAATCCATCTGTTGTTTCTGATAAGTCATTTTGCCTCTCTCAGCCACGAAACCGTTGTTTGGAAAAGGTGGATAAAACTGATGTGATCATTCTTAGTCCATTCAGTGCTATCACGGGTGCCTGTCTGGTCCCCGTGCCTGAGCACCTCGCAGTCTAATGCATTATGTATTTCCCTGAGGAAGGCATATGTTGTTACTCCCCATTCACAGATAAGGAGCCAAAACCCCAGACACTAAAGGTCTGGACAGAGAAACAAATTATACTGAGTTATACCATGTCAGCTGCTCTGCATATCCTCTTCTAGGCCATGGAAAGGGAAACTAAATCATAGCCAGGCAAAGCAAGGTGCCCCAGTTCAACTCCTTAGTGCAGTATAGGGGTAGACACATGAGCAACTACCACAAGATAAATCCAGCTCCTCTCCATCCCTTTATATTTGATAAAATTTTCCATCTGCCTAGGGCATGTCTACCAACACGTAGCATAAGTAGCAAATACAGTGGCAATGCAGGCTTCTGAGCAGGTTGTATAAGTCCACTAGTGACCCTTGGTAGCTAGACAGGTCTTCATTACTGTTCGCCTCCACTCTAGATAGACTAAAGCTACCCCTAAAGTCAGATAGAAACGTTGGACCAGAGCAGGATGCTGACCCCAGGTCTGCTCCAGTCCCCCTCTGTGGCTATAACCACTTATCTGGTCTTGTCTCCTTGAAGTAGGTCTTACACAGTGCCTAGGTCTTATGCTGGCCCTCTTTCTCAGGACAAAGGTTGTCATAATGTTGGTACAACACACTCTTATCCCTGCATTAAAGGTGGCACCTACAAAGTGTTATTGCTAAGCCTGTCCAGAAGAGTCTTCCCATGAAGACAAGGATCCCCACTGTGCTCCTTCCCGGTTACCATCTTCGTTCCTGACAATGTGAACAATAGTTTACAATTAAAAAAAAAAAAATCCTAAACTTTCTGACTCTCAAAAGTCTGAGATAAGCAATATGCCATTAGGCACCAACCACTTTTCCCTTCACCAAAAGTGCTGACATTTCAGGCAGGGCTGTAGGCTGTGCACACACCAACTGCTGAAACTTCCTTAGCCTGACGGAGGGTTTTTGAGCTCGAAAGCTTGCTTAATAACTATTCTCCAACCATTTGAGTTGGTCTAATAAAAGATATCAAATTCACCCAAGGAACCTTGTCTGTCATTTCAGGCAGGAACTCACCAACTATTTAACATCACTTGGCAGTGCCAGACAAGTTTGGGAGGCTAAAAGGAGGAACACCATCTATAATCAAAACTAATCACAAAGTTGAGGAGGCATTTGAGCCAATTCTCCAATTTAGTAGGAAAAAAAAAATCAATATTTTCCCAGTATTGTGAGAAAAGGTGCTGTTGTTTGTAGTCAATTCATAGACTGCAACATATCCAATAGGATTATGTTCTTAAAAAGTTAATTACTAGACCTACTTCAGCATATGTGGTTACTCCAAGACATGCTGATCAACGTTTGAACCAGGTGTAATGTAACTGCTGTGCAATATTAGTTTTCCCCTCTGATTGAGGGAACTTAACATAGCCATTTTCTGCCAGGGATGTTCATGGAAAGCAGTGTTTAAATCTCATGCATCCAGACCTGCTCAGTTTTCTTCCAGCACAGCTGGGCTAGTAGATACAGACCACACTGAAAATTTGCAGAAGGTGGTCACAGTACTGTGAAGATTAATCCTCAACATTCATGAGTCCAATCCCCATAAAAAAATTTCGTACTAAATGGTACTACTCTTTTCCTTTGCTTTCTGGTTTCTAAGCTTTCAGATCACACCTGCTTTCTACTTTCAAGCTTTTCTCCATCAGCGCAAGAACTAGCAACAAAACTTTTTTTTTTTTTAATAAAATTGAAGATTTTCTATAGAAATCTTCTGATTTCCAGACTTAGGTCAGTTTGTTTGTTTGTTTTAGGAAAATCTCCTAAATGCAGCAATGCTTGTGAGACAATCTTGAGAGGTGACACCAATCTTATCGCAACGGAGAACATGTCAATCCCACAGGCAGGTTGTGTCCATTTTCCACAGATTTCAGAGCACGTGAGCTCGCTCAGATAGAAAGTGGAGCACAAGCCTGCAGGCAACATTTTAAATGCATGTATGCATGTGCTTAGACACTGAGCCAATTAAGGGCAATAAGGAAGATAGTGTGTCCGTTCAGAAATGACCAGTCTACCTCAAAATCTAAATGACAGGTGGCTGGCTGTTGGGATCAATCTGCAGCAGGGAAATCTGCCTTGAACTAATTCAAATAGGGTGCAACTCATTTCTGTGCAGAGCTCGGCACAAACTCTAACCACCACTTAAATCTAGGTGCACGAGGTCCATTTTAAGGGCTCACCTGGGACGTAGGCAGCGAGCTATAATTGAAGGGAACTGCAGTCCGTGCATGGCCGTTGTGTGCGGGGGAGATGGAATAAAAGCAGCGCAAGGATATTCTGTGAATCAGTCACTGCTGCTCTGAGCACAGGACCCAGCAGGGAAAGGGAAGAGGCAGCACGGCCACTTGCCAGCCAGGACGAGATCAGAAAGCGCCTTCCCTCGATTTTCTGTAGGAGTGCTAATGCTGAGAATAAAGCTGAGATCAAGAGCGAGAAGAGAAATGGCAGGACAAAAGGAAACCTCCAGCTCTTGTGCAATTGGCTTGCTCCTAATCTGTCTGTAATTGCCAGGTACCTCAGCCCTACAAAATTCGAGATTAGCTTGAAGCAGATCAGGGCCCAGAGCTAATTCCTCTCGGGACTGGTGTGTTCAGCCAGATAGTCCGTCTGCTGGGCGCGAGTATTAACTACACATGCAAACTCATGAGGGGCATCAGCAACTGGTGGAAATCAGCCAACTTCCACTGAAGTCTATCGACCACTCCTGGCTTGCACCAGATGAGCATAAAGCCCCTTTCCCAGGTTGTAAGTTCAAAGGCAGCCCAGGAACTAACAGATGCTGCTGCTCTGTGGCCCATTTAAAACTAACCAGTGGCTTTGCTCATGCTCTTCATATCTTCATGTGTGGTGATGGCTGGCTGGTTTGGCAGAGAGACCACTGACTGAAAGGATGAGTGTGCAAATGCTGTCCCTCTCGCACCCGAGACACAAGGGGATTGCAACCTCTCGGACAGGGCTTTTGACAATACTTACGCAGCTAATTAAAAGGCAGAAGTCAAACTTTGAGTGCCTGCAGGGACAGCAAAGACGAACCTAGCTAGGTGCTCCCCGAGCATCACTGACATCTGGTACCATTAGGGAAACTGCTTTCTGAGCTGCAAGTCTGAAGGAGCCTCAGGTTCTCACCTGGCTTTTACCAAATGTCATGGCTGGTTGATGGGGCACCAGGAAGGGTAGAGCAGCTCACAGACATCACCGCTCTCTGAAAGACTCGCAGGAAGAGATTCCCAATGATTTTTGGCGCGAGCCCACTCCCCCGCCCTCCCCATATGGTGGTTGCTCAGACATGAGGAACCTGAGCTCTATTCACAGTCCTGCCACTGGTTTGCGAGGAGACCCTAAGAAAGTCAGCTCTCTGAATCTATTAAATGACTTTCTTAGGGTCTTCATAGAGCGGTGAAATCTGTGAGCTGCTCCACCTTTCCTGGTACCCTATCAACCATTTCCTCTCTCTATGCCTCAGTTTACTCATCTGTAAAATTGGATAATCACGCTGACAGCCTTGGAAAAGCCCTCTGAGTCTCTCCATCTGAGAGCTGTATAAACACTATATAAAGAGAGCTGTATAAACACCATGCAGGGTGTATATCCTCATATATCCTCTTCCCTCGCAGCCCAGGTGGTCCTTGAGCAGGACCCCAAGAGCAGGAGTGAGGGGTATCAGCACACATTCATGGCATTTAGGCAAGCCCACAAATCCTGGCTGGACCACAAGCCGCCCCGTCAGGTGACACGGGCTCACAGCTTGACAGGTTCAGCCCAGATCTGAGCAGGGAGAGTTACCCAGAGAGCACAGCTAATCTTTGAAGCCAGCCAGGGTTCAGGGACTCCAGACACGTGGCCTGGTGGTCACACATTGACGGCAGTGCAGCACAGAGCCGTTCCCATCACCGCACAGACGGGGAAGCTGAGACAGACGTGAAACACTGGCTCTAGGTCAAAGGGGGTCAGGACAGGACCACAAATGCTAAGTATTAGATCATGCTTCCTTCCCAGAGACCGGGTAGGATCCCAGCAGTCTGGATTCAGACCTCCTTGAATTAACTTTTAGACACGCTCCCTTCAGGCAACAAGTTCAAGCATCTCAAGGAGAAAGTAAAGTCTTTATGAATGCTGAGGCAGTCCCCAGAATTTGCATCTTGATGAGTACAGACGCTTTTTTCCTTTGATCTTGGACTAGACCACTGGCTGTCTTCTAGCTGCAAATCTCCAGTACATGCTCACCCATCTCAATGCTGGACACATCCCTAATAATTAGCCACTCAGCCTCCACCCCCCCTTCCAGATTGCTATAATTGACTGCCCCACGGCTCCCCTCACACATGCCATGATGGAGAGACAGCAAGGCACGGCTATGGGGTGATAAACAGCTGGAGATGGACTTAGAGAGGGAGAGAGAAAGTCTGCGGGAGGAAAGAAAGAGAAGCTGTCATGTGTCACTGAGCCACAGTCACCAGGGCTAATTGAGCCTTCAGGCCCCATTCCTCCCAGACGAAGGAAATTGGGTGAGATTAATGAACAGAACTGATGATTTTTTCCATAGCAATGTCTGGGCTGGGCAGCAGAATGAGAATCAATGAGGGAAGTATAAATAGTAACGATCCTTTAATAAGGCAGCTGGGATTGGGACCTCCAGCTCAGGGCGGGGGCCCAGTCCTGTCCCTACTGAGCCAGTGTTTGCATACACAGGCATGATGGCTGCCAAGCTCCTTGGCTGAAGAGAGGGCAAGGACCAACAGGACTCTGGCAACTGTAGGTGCTTTTTCCTGGGTGAGGTCAAGAATATGTTGGTAAGGAAACATGGGGGAAACTTGTCTGTCTACCACCGTCTTCCAGGCTGTGCACAGAGCACATGACGCTCTGCCCCAATCCTTTCGTATATGTGGCTTAACCCTGATGCCCAGTTGAAAAAGGCAACAGTGTGCAGAGGAGCTTGATGTTTGTGAGGATCCCATCATCATTCCTGTCCCCAAATCCCTTCTGATCCCAACAGTCTGCCATTGTACCTTAGGGCTTTGGTTGGGGGTGAGGATTTAAAACAGGGGTGGGAGCGGGGAGAGCATTTTACATGGGAATATAGGCAATGCCGCAGTGAGCTACATCCACGTCTGTCTAGCCCAGCACCCTGCCACCAGCACCAGTTTCGTCAGAAGGCCGGTGCAGAGGCATTGGCCCTCCATCACAGCCTTATTCCAAGCCCTCCCTAGCAGCTTTGGTTTTTCTTAAGGAATGACATTCGTGTAGGAGGAGACAGCTTGTTTGCATGCTGTAAGGCCAGCAGCTATCACATACGCAACCTAGCCATCCACTTAAATCCGCTCTAAAAAGACAAGGAGGGATGGATGGATTGTGTAGATTTTAAAGCATTTAAAAACCTGGACATCAAGATGAAGAGTGGCTTAAGGAGCACTCCTGCTGAATCCCCAGCAGCCTGGCACAGCATTGGTTACCTGCGGATTTACCTGGAGCTGTGGTTATTATGCAAGTCAGGCAGCTTTCAAGACAATTAGGCATCTCTTCTGATGCACTGAATTGCAGGTGCCAGTTCAGCTGCACCTGGAGAGGCATGCAGTGTCACGCTCAAGGCGTCACGTGGCAGAGGCAGCAGAGTTGGCTCGCGGAGGTGGGAGCTGATGCTGCAGTACTAAGGGCAGCCTTGGCATAGCTGTGCCATGCCTCAGTTTCCCCACCTCACATGGATGTTATTAGGACACTTAAACTGCTTCAAGGTCCCAGACACATGGAGTTATTTACTATTAATATTATCTGGGAACAGAGCCAACCTAGCTGGGAAAGGCTCAAGAGACCAGCCTAGTAAGATCACTGTCAATGGGACAGGCACAAGATCCAGTCAGTCAGAGGGATCTGACTTAAATGCTGATCCAGTGTTTCAAAGGGTTGGAAAATCCTGGCCAGCAGTGACTCCTGTCATATCAACACACCAATCTGTTTTGAGTGCTGACTTCACCCGGCTTTAGGAGCCAGGGAGGCTTCCTGGAAGGAGCATGGACCTGGACTCCTCTAGACCGCTCTCCTCATCAGAGTTACTGTTTTGGGTAATGAGGAAGCATGGGAATTGATTTGAAGCCTAATGAATAATCAGCTGCCATCAATAATTGTAATCACTAATCTGGTGCAATTAGAGGTAATTATAATAAATGCAATTTCCTCCCAAGCTGCTAACGAACTGCAAAAATATGAATTGACTTGAACTGGCTGCCTGTGATTTATGCAGTTGCAAGACCAAGAATCCTATTATCCCAGCTGACTGCTTTTAAAGGGACAGCAAATCTGGTATGTGCTGTCACCCGCATCCCATGAAGGACAGAAAGACATCAGACGCCAGCTTCTGTGATTCTAGGAAGAATGCCAGGTTAGATGTGAGCCCCCACTGCCAGACCTTGCCTTATGTGTAAATGCAACTTCTGCTTTAGCTTTTATTTTCAGTGCATGCCATCTTGGAAGCAAGAGTATTTGTGCTCAGAGATGCACACATCATAAGGAAGCTGGTACCATCTGTGGTTATGGATCTGTAGCCCAGAGGACAGGGGCTTGTATTTTTGGGGCTAACAGAAGTGAGCTCCAGACTCATAGGCTCATGTGTGTTTATGGCTGACTTTTGTTTCCAAATGTCCACTAATTGGGCATATCCAAGATATCACATCTAGTGCCCAATTTTAAGAGGCGATTGGTATGAGAACCAGGTGGGAAATGGTCTTCTTGTCTTAGGAAAATCTTCTCCATCCCAAGTCAAGGCAAAGAAAGAATAGCAATAAATATTTACCAAATAAAATCAGTTCAGGTCAATGAAAAGGGTTCATTTTCCATAACTTCAAAAACCTTTTGCTTCAATTTAAAGCAGTGCATTTCTTGTTACTAAAACTTGTTTAAATCATAAAATAATTTGTTTTGAAACAGAAAACTGGCAATTTTAGCTTTGAAAAATGGCAAAAATTAAAACATTTCAACCATTTCAAATTTTTGTCTGCCATTTTCAGTAGTTAAAAAAAAATTGTCAAAATTGACCTTTCCCACCTGAGGATTTTGACTGTGATGAAGAGGCATTTTCTGATGAAAAATTCATTTTACTAAAAATGTCCCCAATCCTAATGAATATCCACCACCCCACAATGAGTCAGCGCTTAGCTTTTCTGAAAAAACAAATTGCAGATGGGTCAAGCCAGCACCCGTGTTGAGCGCCAGCTTCAGAAAACAGGAGTTTGTGTCTGTTGTGCACATGATTCAGCTATACCAAACCTGGCCCTGAGGATGAAGAAAGAGAAGCTATTGCTCCAGAGATACTACTGCTGCCATCCAGTGCTCTTCGGTAGTTTCCAAATATGCCCCGTTACATGCAAGAAAGCAATCTTGCTTTCTAATTGGACAGCGGTCATGTGACAAGTCAGTACACCTCTCTGGTTTGTCAATAATGAGGGCTGAAGTCAAATCATGTATGCAAATGAGCACATCCTGGCTGGCTGAGCCCAAGCTCAGTGTTAAATTATTATTCTCATCTTCTATGTCAATAGTTTGCACTCTCGTGTCAGTAAATCTTGATATTCCTCTCCTCAGAAATCAATATCTGCCTATTATTGGTCTCTAATTGTTACAAAAATGTAATCAAGAGTCAATAAAGGAAAAGACCATGTCTAGTGCCAGAGCACAAGTTTCAAGTGCAAGGTGTGCCACTGCCCAATGGCACGGTGTACCAGACTTCAGACTTCACTGATATTGTCCACCGCTGGGGCAGCAGTCACACCTTGGAGACCTGCTCATGGAGTAGAGAACCACTGTGCCAGGTGCTGCACAAACACGGGGCAAGGGATGGTCCCAAAGAGTTCGCAGTCTCTGCTGTTGCATACATTAACCAGATACAGAGTGATGAAATGCTTAAGTTAATATCATTGGGATAAAGCATTTGAATCCAAGCCAGATCAATAGGTATTCAGCAGCCACCGATAGGCATGAAAAACACTTGCCCATAACCATTGGTCTGCCCCATATAAAACATACCCTGCACTAACTGGCAGAGCTGGCTGACTTGCCTGCAGACCTTTATTTCTGATGCATTAAAACTGCCTTTGGACCCAAAGAAATATTTGGGGGAAACTACTTCCATTTTGGTAGACTATTCCTTTATTTTTCCTACCGCAAAACTCTGTTTTCAGCAAACTTTTTCCACCAGTTACAAAAAGGTTTTTAAGTTTGTTCTCTGCCCGTTACATAAAGGAAGGAAATAAGATTCAGGGGAAAATAGAACTTTTTTTCAGTGTCTGTAAAAATAATTGGCACTTTTTTTTTTTTGTGGACCAACTCCACTTCTTATGCACAACCTTGACAGAGAGGCCAAGGTCGGTACAGAGCCACTCTGCTTTGAACTGCTACTTCTCAGTCAGGGTTGGAGCAGCTAGCGAAGAGGAGCTTGCGGTGTTGCTGTCCGTGCCGTGCTATCCAGGGTATTAACATGCAATGTGGGTCTCCCCAGCTGTCAATACGGCACCTTCACCAAAGCTGAGTCCACACGAGAAAACAAACAGCCGGCACGAGTGGTGGCTGAGCTCTGGATAAATCTTGTCATGATAATAAAGATACTGGATTTGAAATTCACTCTGCAAAGGACACACTCAAGGTTGCAGCCCATCAAATCCGTGTGTGAAAACTACCTCGAAAAGAGGCAGGCTTGAGAAGCAGCTATAAGCACCGTCCTGCTATCAAGATGCAGTCAATACCAGCAAGCCCCGCTCCTATTCACAGCAGACCTCACAGGTGCCGATTTCTACCACGACACTCATTTTTACCCCTACTTATGATGGAGGTTGGGATCATCATCTTCAGTTCACAGACAGGGAGGCAGGGAAATATTAAGCAACTCATCCAAGAACAAAGAGCAAGTCAGTAGCACAAATGAAATCAGGATATGAGATGACAGGTGCAGGCTTCCCCTCTCTGGCCTTTTGCCTGTCCTCCCCTCCCATGTCACTAGTATTTAGACTGTATGTGGAGTGAGAGGGTTTGGAGTGGATGATAAAGGTTGCCCCTAAATGTAGGACATTGCATGGGATCTTCTGGGAGGGTTCTTCCTATCCTAAGTATGAGGTAGGGCCGTGCAAAACAGCACCGTTCCGCTTCGACGGAACAGCATTGCATTTCGAGTTTGGTTTCGAAAGCACTGCTCCGTTTTGTCAAAATCATTTCGCTGTTTCAATGCTGTTTTGATGTTTCACCCATAGGCTATTCCATACCTAGTGCCAGGAAGACTGGTGCTGCCACTGGGCCCAGCTGGCAGCCACAGCTTCCTGTCATCCAGCAGGCAGATCGGGGCCTCCACCCCCAGGAGGAGTCCAGCACAGCCCTCACAGCCCTCCCTGATCTGCCTGTTGGATGACAGGAGGCTGGTCCTGCCAGCTGGGACTGGGGGCAACACTGATCTTCCCAGCATGGGCTGCACCCAGTGCCAGGCCCAGCTGGCAGCACCAGCCTGCTGTCATCTGGCAGGCAGATCAGGGGCTCGCCTGCACCCCTGGGAGGGCTGCAGGGGCTCTGCTGGACTGCTTCCAGGGGTGCGGGCCCCCAATCTGCCTGCTGCATGACAGGAGGCTGGTGCTGCCGCCTGGGACCAGCAATAGCCAGGGCTGTCCCGGGGGGGGGGGAAGTATCAGGGTGACTGCCCTTGGCCCCGTGCTTTGGGGAGCCCCACGGAGCCAAGTGGAGTGACTGTGGTGATTCTGCACTGTCGCCGCTGGCTTCACATCCCGCCAGTGCAAGCGGTGGCTTCTTTGCATTCAAGATGCACAGGATCAGGGTACAGCGGGTCCCCCATGAGCTGATTTGCCTTGGGCCCCACACCAGAGCCGACCCAAGGAGGAGCCTGGCTTCGAAACTTGAAACGTTTTGAAACTTTTGAAACATTCTGAGTGCCTTTGTTTCGTTTCAAAGCTGTTTTACAGGCTTTTGTTTTGTTTTGAATTTGCTGTTTTGAGCTCGAAACGAAACAACCGGCAAAATTTTGCATGGCCCTAGTATGAGGCATGAGCCACTGATGTGCGCAGCAAATGACCACTGAACATCAGCACCTCAAGACAGCTGCCATCCCAACAGCTTGAATCAACAAGTGGCACAATGCAGACCTCGTCTCCTCTTGGCTGGGTTCCCTGGGTCTCGCGGCAATATGACCAGACCAGCAACAGTGACCCTGAGCTCATCCCACACAGAAATAGCCCTGAAAGCTCTCCCAGTATGGATGATATTCCCTGGATATTTATGTTAGGAAAGGCTTTGTTCCCCTCATTGGCTCCATCCCTTCCTCCCAGTCGCCTTTCCTATTTATCTTTGTCCTTTCCACTTCAATATAACACCTCTTGAGGCCTACAAATGACCAAAATGCCTCACTTCCCCCCCTCTGCCTCAAACCGAAACTAAAAAAAACAGGCCAAATCCATTGTTTGGACTCAAATGCTATGGAAATGTGGTCTATAAAGCAGGGGTGGGGAAAATATGGCCCGCAGGCCAGATGTGGTCCACCAGGCCTTTCTATCCAGCCCGCGGGGCCCCTAAAAAATGTAAAAAATTAACATCGATCTGTCCTGGGCTGCCTGTCATGCAGCCCTCAATGGCACGCCAAAACTCAGTAAGCAGCCCTCCACCCAAAACGATTGCCCGCCCCTGCCATAAAGCACCACAGCAAACTATGGAAAACAAGATGTATGCAAAAAATTATACCCAATTCCTTTTAATTACCCAGCAACCAATGACACCAGTGCCCCCAAAATGCATAAGTAACATGCACGAGTATAAAGCCTTACATCGCCCTGCTTAAAATTTCCAATTGCAAAACATTTTTCCCCCCTGCGGCAGAAAACAAGTAATAAATATGGAAATCCAAAAAGCCAGAGAAAATAGTGACTTCTCTGTCTCTCGCCGACAAAGTACACGGCAGCTTCGTAAGGAAATGAGTGAGTTTATTCCTTCACTGCACTTTCATGAATTCCTTATGGTTTCATGTTATTGCCGACCCATCAAAGTGACAGGTGTCTTTCTTCTCCTGACAGCACAGCCCGCTGTTTACAGGCTATCAGGCAGCCAGTCTCCCAGTGACTGCTCCCCTGCCAGCAAACCAATTGAGGTGCTACAGTTCTCTTTACCAAAGCTGCTAAAAACCTCCTTAAATTCATCTCTAGTAAAATCTACATGGAAAATAGCTACAATAGGGAGAGAAGGGGGGGGGGGGGAAGGGCTAGTACAGCTGAATGCACCAGAATCCACTATTAAGGGAAAGAGGCAAATCATTTTGGATTTTATACAAGCACATCTTATAATTAGCCCATGGATTCCAGACTGTTTCCAAGCCCCTGCCTGTCAGGAAGTGGTCGGGAGTTTGGTTTTTGGGTTCTAACTAGTGCCGTACGTATCCCATACACGATTGCTACGGACAGCATCCCCGAGTAAGGACCAGCAGCATTGCCTGGCCCGACTCTCTGCAGTGGCTTTGAAATGAAGTTTCTTACGGTAGTCGGCATCAGTTACTTTGGAGGAAACCCTTATTATGGACAGTTATGACAGACTTTGCCCCCGGGGGGAAAGTTCTTCCTAACCCGCATCAGTTAATGCTCAACTTCTGACCCCACTCCGGAGAGTTTATAGCTCTGCTCATGTTTTATTCTATCTAATGTAAGCGTGGACAGTTTTATCTTTAGAAATGTCAACTCTTTATTGGGAATCCCATTAAGCTGTTGTCCTTGGTAATATCCGTGCCAGCAAGTTCCCCAGGTCACTTGGATCGAAAGGCCTTTCCTCTGCTTGGTTTTAAATTTGTTGCTTTTTTTAATTTCATTGGGTGCCCCGTGACTTGGAAGGGCCAGATTCCCCAGTGCTCTTCGCTGCTATGAATGAAACGGTCACAGTCTCTTTTCGGTCTCCTCTTTTACAAGGTCAGCTGTAAGGTAGATGTTGCATCTCACGAAGGATCTCATGGCTTCTTCCAAATCAGCTGGAAAGCCAGACCTTGCCAAACGACCTGCTAGTGAACTCCCTTCCACTTTTTAACATTGGGCCAATTGCAACCCTCCTTTTCAGTTATTCTGACCAAACCCGCTTCAATTTCTACTGTCTTTAATTTTTCTTTATGACATATTGCAAAAAAAAAAAAAGGACGTTGCGATACTTTTAAAACACTTCCTCCCTGATTTTCTTCCCGAATGGAAATGCGGAGAAATCCCGATGCTTTTGCACAGACGGTAGTCCATGAATTGGGCTGGACAGTGGCTTCAGTGAAACTTCCCCAACCACTTGTAATAGCCATACTCATTGCCTAGGTCCTTCAGCTGTAACCGCTATGGGCAAACCCAAACTAGATCATCTTCCTAATTGCTCCTTACTTGGGATTCCTCATTATTTATTTCCACTGCAGCAGCCCATAAAGCTCAAAGCAAAATTAGGCCCCAGTGTGGTAAATGCCATCTCAGAAGCCCCTCATATCCTTCCCTTAACAAGGGTTGTGTGAATATTGCCTACTGAACCTGTTTTTCAAGGGAAAATGGAATTGTTGTCTAAAAGTGGGTCATGAAAAGTCTCTGCTGTCTATAGGAAACATCAATACGCAAAGAAAAAAAGGTGCCTGAAAACCAAAGTTTGTCGACTGTGAAATCTTCTGAGGGGGCCTTATGTTCCCAATTCTCCTGTAAAGGCAGGGATCCATGGTCGAGCTACATTTTCCTACAGGCACCAGAGCCTCCGTTTGCCTGCTATGGTACTTGACCTCCCTTCAACAGCTCGGGAAGTTGTGGGGCATTAGTGGAGATGTAGATAGAGGAAACAGAGAGTGATGTCCCTGAACTAGAACTCCTGCGTGGAGCTCACACAGAATTTTAGAGACAAAATATTTCATTTTTCAATTGTGGAATTGGATTTTTGGCCCAAAACTGAAGTTTTCCAAAGCAGTGCGTGTGTGCATGTGCACACACGACACAACTTTCAAAAGAAAAAAAACACTTTCCAGCCATAACTTCTACT
The DNA here is from genome assembly GCA_030014935.1 of Caiman crocodilus. Lineage (NCBI taxonomy): Eukaryota > Metazoa > Chordata > Crocodylia > Alligatoridae > Caiman > Caiman crocodilus. The sequence goes on from JAGPOW010001661.1 coordinate 6,540,889, forward strand.
TTCCTTAAGATGTGTTTGCCCCTATTTTCTGGCCTTCACCGCTCCAGCAAAATAGCTCACCCAACAGCTCATTGTATGCCAGTTTGATGAGGCACATTTATCTACTTGTTCATTAATCACCAGAACAGATTTGCTTTCATGAGTAATCTTGGCGTATGCAAGCAGCCCCAACCAGCTGGGGCAAGTAGCCCCAAGCCAGCTGGTTCATGTGTGTGAGTAGAGACCACTAGTATAAATCTGAGCTTCATAAGTCAGCTTGGCCGAAATACAAGCTACTAGCTGTCTTAAGTTCCTCCCAGGCCCTATCACCATGGGATGTGAGCAACTCACCATCTTTAATCGCTTTAACCTCACACCCCCATTGTACAGATAGCAAAGTAAATGAGAGGGGCAGCTTTTTAAAGGTATTTAGGGGCCTTAAAATGGAAGTTTTTAGAAGGCATATAGAATTGTAGAAAATGAGGGTTGGATGGGACCTCAGGTCACATCTACTCCAATTCCCTGCTCAAAGCAGGACCAGCTCCAATCAGATCATCCCAGCCATGGCTTTGTCTTAAAAACCTCCAAGGACGGAGCTTCCACCACCTCTCTGGGTAACCTATCATAGTATCATAGTGCCTAGGGTCAGAAGGGGCCTAGAGCAGGCCATCTAGTCTGACCCCCCGCCAATGGCAGGAACAAGTGCTGGGATCACAGGACCCCAGCCAAGTACCTATC
>JAGPOW010001661.1:6541705-6558221 GCA_030014935.1 Caiman crocodilus
CTAGGGTCAGAAGGGGCCTAGAGCAGGCCATCTAGTCTGACCCCCCGCCAATGGCAGGAACAAGTGCTGGGATCACAGGACCCCAGCCAAGTACCTATCTAATCTACTCTTAAAGACGCCCAAAGTAGGAGCAAGAACCACTTCCCTAGGAAGCCGGTTCCACATCCTAGCCACCCTAACTGTGAAGTAGTGCCTCCTAATGTCCAACCTGTTCCAGTGCTTTTCTGCCCTCCCAGTGAGAAAGCTAATTTTCCCAAGTTCAAATTAATATGGCTCCGTAACTCCTGTTGGTCTTCATGTGACCTAGAGACCTGGGTCAGGTGCTGTGGAAAATTCAATAGGGCATCTAGTGACAAGGGCTGAGCAAAGCTTCAGTCGCTGATTTGATTTGGTGGAGATTCGGCCTGATTTGGTGGCTGAGTCTCCAAATCCAAATCAAATCAGGAGACCCTTTAATGTCTCCGAATCGAATCAGAACCCTCCAAATCAATTTGGAGAGAATCAGAAAGATTCAGAGATTCAAACACAGACACAGCTTTAAATGTTTTTTCTACATACCTCTAGGTAGCAGGCAGCTCGTGATTGCTGCGATGCTGGGGCGCATGGGGTGTCCCACAGCAGCGCGGGGGATCCCCAGCACGCTCAGCAGCAGACCCAGAAATGGACCGGAAGCACTTCTGGGTTTGCCAGGGAGCATGCAGCGGGTCCCCCCGTGCCCTCCCCGGCTTGGTGACTGGCGCCTCCTGGGCCTGGGGGGGCACCTGGGGTCCCCTTGCAGCCAATCGCTGAGCAGGGGGGACTCCCAGCATGCTTCCCAGAAGTATTTCTGGTCCACTTCTGGGTTCGCTACTGGGCATGTGGATGGCCCCCCGACACTCCTGTGGGACGCTCCATTCGCCCCAGCATCACCGTGTTCACAAGCCATGCTGGTACCTCGAGGTATGTAGAAGAAACATTTAAAGCTGTGTCTATGTTCGAATCACTGATTCTCTGAAATAGCATTGAATCTTCAAATTCAGCTGAAATGAATCAGGGACAGTGATCCGAATCAATGGATCAAATCACTGCCCGATTCAGGCTGAATCTGAATCCAAATCCAAATCGACTAGGACCCACTTGGCACACCCCTATTAGCCACATTATCTGGTCTTCTCAGCACCTTATAGTATTTGAGGGGAGGGAGAGAAGAGAGAGACACTAAGGCAGGGGCAAGCAATTATTTTAGGTGGAGGGCCGCTTACCGAGTTTTGGCAAGCTGTTGAGAGCCACATTGGTAGCCCTGCCCCTTGGTCGCCCTGTTATGGCCTGAAGTCCCACCCCGACTCCTGACATTTGCCACCAGAAACCCCTCCCCTTGGCCCCAGAAGTACTCCTTTAAGCAAGGGGTTTTGCCATCTCAGAACCAGAAAAATACCAACTTACATTTTAAAAACCAGACCTATACAACATGCAATAATTTGATTTCAAAAAATATTTTTGCCCTGATTTACATGCGTTTGTATAGTGTGCACAGAGGTGATTGTATATCATAGTTTAAAATGATGTCTTACTCCGGTATACTGTGGGGGGTGGAGGCATGGGGGGTGGGTATAGGTTTATGACAGGGTGTGTGTGTGGGGGGGGGTTGGTGGGGCAATGGATACATGGGGGTGTGTGGGGTGAACGGGCATGTGGGTGGGTATGGGGTTTGTGGAAGCTGTGAAGGGGGCAGGTGGCTGGTGGGTGTGAGGGTCTGCATGTATGGCAGTGCAAGCAGGGTGTGGGTGCACATGTATGGTGGGGTGTGTATGTGGGGCTCACCCTGTGAACACACACCCACTGTCCCTCCCTCACTGCACACATACACACACATGCTCTGTCCCTCCCTCATTGATCTCTCCGTGCGTCTCTCTCCCTCATTCATTGCATGGATGCTTGCATGCACACCACCCCCACCGCTGCTCCGGGCCCCGGGGTACATCCCCTACCTTCCACCCAGCCTGGGACTGGGATGATCACCCACAGTTCTCCCCTCCCCACTCTTATCTGAGTTTCCGTCTCCAATGCAGGGAGGCAGGAACAGCCCCTCAGTCCCAGGTCTGAAGCCTTACTCAAGGCCACAGAGGATATCTGTAGCAGAGCAGGAAATTAACTCCACTGCCTGAGGCACCCAAACCACTACACCAGCCTCCATCTCTGCAGACAAGGCTAGTTACACCAAGTGCTTTGGGAACAGGACACGGAGGGCACCAAGCGCTCTGCATTACTCTACCCACTCACCCTTCCACTTTTCTCTAAGTTCGCAGAAGAGGTTTGGTCCTCATGGCTGCTCAGAAACCTTCATTAGCATACACGCCCCCTCCCATAGCTGAGCTCTTGCTTGCACTATGGAGGCAGACTCTAAAACCTCCCCTTTTCCTTCTCATTTAAACAACAGCCTTTTTAATCACGAAGCGGCTTATTTTTAATCATGCTGAGACCAAATTGTTATTTAAACTAGAGATCTTACCTTTTGCCCCAAATCCCCTTTAATTCCTCACAGATATTAATTATACTGCAGCTCGCTGTACCCATCACTCTGAAATTCTTGCTCTGAAATCTCAATCCTCCTGTAGAAATCCCCCCAGGCCAAATCCTCAGCTATGGTAAAAAGAAAAAAAAATAGATCAAGCACCAGTGACGGCAGAGGGGCGATGCTGATTTACATCACCTGAGGCTCCTGCTCCCTGTCTCCAAGCTGGAGATGTCCGATGGGAGTCAGGCACCCACAAGATTTTAAAATAAAATCTCCAAAGATGCCTCAGTGATTTAGAAGCATATAGCCTGGTTTTTAAAATGGATGCAGGCATTTTGGAGCTAAGTCCTATTGACTCTGAGTGAGACCTAAGCTCCTAAATTCTTTGTGAACATGAGATTTAGACTCCTCAATCACTTAGATGCTTTTACTTCAGGTTTCTTCCCTCTTTTGGCTAACCTCTGGCCCACAGACTGATTAGCAGGGTAGCCCAGAAACTCCCCCTGCCTGAATCTCTCTTATTTTTCACAGCATACGAGACGATCATGGGAGCCCGTGAGGATTTATACAGGCAGATTTGGCAGCATTTTCATATTTATTTGGAACTGCGAGATATAAATCGAATTTGGGGCTCTCTCAATAAGGATGCGTTAGCAGCTCTGACATGGCTAATGCGTTTCTATTACAACTGTGTATGGGAGGCAGGATTTACGTTGTGCTTCAGTGTTTTATATTGTTTTGGGGGTGCGTTATTATAGAATTGCTCTAAAAATTACGCCATGGTGGGTTGTGGCATTTTTGCGGTTGACTAACCTTTGTGATATGAAAGGAATGTGAAAACACAACGAAAAACATTTTCCCCTCCTAACTAGCTTCAACAGCAGAGTTGGCCCTTAGCAAATTGATTTGTAGGAGCACAAGAGAGCACAAAGCATTAGTGGTCCTTAATAATTCATAATGCCTTCACTGTGGAATACGGGTGTCTATAAAATACATGGAAAATATAATTTTGCCTTTTGATTGTAAGGCATTTGGGGCAGGGACTGCCTTTTTGTTCTATCTGGAAAGTACTTAGCGTGCCGGGATCCTGGTTCGTGACTGCAATACATATACTACTAACAACATCCATGCGGCCAAACCAAGTGATTCGCTTTGCTCTGTAATTTAGGTACACAACAGCAGCCTGATCCAAACCCCCCAAGTTACAGCATCTGATATCCCCTAGCTGTTTGACAGGACTTTTCACGCACCGACCTCAGATTCAAACACAAGTCCCTGCTCATCTCATAGCAATCGGGCCCCGTGAGTCCATTGTGGGATGGTTTCCGTGTGCCTATTTTAAACAAAAAGACTGGCCGCTTCCTTTCACCGACGTAAAATCTGTTGTCTTTCAATGTCATGTAACATCTCCTTGTCCACGTGCCATGGCAGAGATGAGCGGGAATGCTTGATTTATCTCCTCCATGCAATTCATTATCTCCCCCATATCATTCATTACTCTCTATACCTCCGTGATGTCCCCATTTATTTCTCTCCGCTCTAAGCAGTTTTAGCCTATTCAGCTTCTAAACAGCCATTTCTGAAGCCCGTGCAATGGAATCAGGGTGAAGCAATTGCAATAACAAATGAGACCAAGTCAGAAAAACAAGAAGTTTTCTGTTTCAGTGCAGATTTGGGGACACAAAACAGCTGGGGTTTGAACCAGATGAGTCAAATGTCAGAAAAATAGGGGATGGTGGGTACACGTGAGCAGCTGGGGAGACTAGAGCTGAATAGCGGCATGACTTCACTTGTACAGGGAACGGGGAAGGTACCTGCAAGCTGCTCCCAATTGTCCTAGAAACAGACTAAGACCGTTCTTATTTGGCTGCCTTCCCTGTCCCATCCTGCTGAATTCCTTTCTTAATATTATAACAACATAATATAATAACATCCATTCCTGTTAGGGGTCTGGTCCTTTCCTGCACTAGATCCTCCCCAGCAGCCCTTGGATCCAACATATTTCATTCTGCAGGTCAAGTTCAGAGCCCAGCACCCACCGCCCCAAAGGGATGCCTGAAAAGGGTCACGATCCCAAACTGCCGGAACGGATACACGTTCAACCCCCTGGACTCACAGAGCATCTTAAACACCTCCAGACTCCTGGAGAGGGGCTGAGGTTTGGTTTAACGTAGGGTTTTTTAAATAAAATTCAAAACGTCTTCCACCCAAGCACACAGTTAATCCACTTACAGGCATTTTACCAATTATCCCAGGGTCTTCTGCACAGCCCATTACCCAGTAGATGTTACTAAGTGCTGCATAAACAACCCTCTCCGCTGAGTGGCTGACACTTAAACGGACAAGTGTAAGTATATTGCAGCAGGACAGCAAATGGAGCCATAACAAGCTCAGCAGCCGGCTAGTCCCTACTGTGAAAGCCATCAGCATGCACACATCTGTGTGGCTGCAGCCACCCAGAAAGCTCCTGACAGAGCCAAAGCAGCTGAAAAAGTCCCACCTTCCTCGTTTCTCCCTTTACCCCACAGAGACCTGCGACAGCTGCATGGACCTAGCCATGGATGTGGCACTCCATGTACAGACCGGGCTGTCTTGGTCCTTGGCCACTGGCAAAGAATTCAAACCCCACGGTCCCAGGATACCGCTGGCAGCACTGGCACCATCGTGATGGGGATGTGACCTCAAGCGCACCTGCTGCCATGAAGTTAGTATGTTTTCCATGCAGTTTGAAACATAGCTGCTCTGGGAGAGGCAGCTCCCAAATACCTATGACACCCCAAAACACATGTGTATGATCAGAAGCATACATGTTCCTCACATGCTCTCCAGATTACCCTGGCACAGGTGACAGCTTGACAGAGACATTATCCCGGAAGCATTAGGGAACACGCATGACCTGCCCCAGGTATGCTTAGCAGCCCTGTCATCCCATTAGGTGCCCAGGAATGAAAATGGACCAGAAAATATCCACAGACAGCAGCACTGGAAAGGAGAAGGGGAAGAAGGAAGCACTTGCTTCTTCTGAGTTTTTCTGAATGGGAAATAGAGAGGAGCGTCCACCTAGCAACACGCCGGTGGTCCATGAAACAGGGTGGCATAGATGGGATGGAGGGACAGTTTCCCATCTTGCAGAGCGGGAAACAACACAGCCTTCGGCTCACCTGAGAACCCACCAAGCCTTTATCTATCACGCGACCTAGGCAGCGCACTCAAAATGTCATCACGTGCCTCCTACTGACTCTGACTCCTGCTCCTATCCCTCCACACCACGCTCCCCCCCATTGTTTTTAAAGCAGTCAGACTGTTAATTAAAAAGGAAGAAATCAATTGCCCTCATCTCCCCATCTGAGGCTCCTGTGCATGCAAGGATTAAAGCCTGCCTCTACTTTAAGTCAATTAGAGATAAGGGGAAGCTGACATTTCTACAACTCGCCTTATCAAGCCGCTCGAAAACAGCTCAGATTAAAATGTAAAAAGATTATTTCTTCAGCTCTCTTGCTTGCTCGCTCTCTCTCTCTTTTAATTATTCATAGGAAATTTGACAATCGGTTGCCAATAGTCTCAGATAGCCCTGGCCTGGCGCTGAGTTACTTCTTAGACTCACCTGGGACATGCCATGGCAATCTGGCTGACTTCTGCTTGCTTCTACCTCCAGCTGTTCCTTTCTCCCCACCATCAGTGCTCCCATTTACTTGCTGGCCCATGGCAGTCAACATTAAGCCTGCCATCAGCACGCCAAGCAGGGGGCTCCAGCTCCATCATTGCTGCGTGTGTGGTTTCCAGCAGGTCAGAGACAGGAGAAGATCTGGACTCTGGGGGTGGCAGGGAGGAAATGAAGGTGCTGGTGAAATTAATGCTGGGAAGCAGAGCTCGGAGCAGGTAAGGGGCTCACTTGGAGCTGTGGGGAAGGGCTGTTGGTCCAGGCAGATTAATACCAGGAGTCCTAAAGAAAGCTCAGGGGAAGAAGCATGCTTGAAGGATTGCAGGATTATACATCTGGCTGGTGCAGTGCTTCCAGCAGAGCCAAAAATAATACAGTCCAAAGAAGTCTCTGACTATGGCCCCTTCCAGCTGCTTAAACTCCCCATAACCAGCACGACCAGGGCAATTAAGACATCTCCGTTTCACTTTGGCTTAGTTTCCTCTGAAAAACCCCTGTGTGACTGCTCTAGGGGAAAGGCTTCAGTTGAACGGGTGCAGGTGGCAAGCTGGCACTTAACCTGCCAGGTCTCCTTTCTCAGCTACCACCTGGGGATTTGAACTGCACTCAGGACAGAGCCCAAATGAAAACACAGTGAGGTCCACAATCATGCACATGACAAAAGCAGCCATGTCCTTTAAAATGATGGATTTGCTTGTAGGAGGCAGAAATAGGCACTGGAGTCCCATTACTCTGGGCGCAGTGGGCATCCAATGAAAGGACTGACTTTGCTCCCAAAATGTTAACTTACTGGAGATGTCTGCCAGAGAGGAGGACTAGGAAGGGACTCAGCTGGACTCTACAGGCTATGGATGCCATCAATCAGGAGAGCTGGTTGTGGGGCCTGGGCAGCAGGGAGTACTCTACACCCTTCGCAGTTCAGACTATGCTGGTTTGTTTCTTTGACGATAAAAGCCTGGTGCTGAGCGGTAGAGCTGCTAATGCATTTCTTGTCAAACTGCTTTTCTGATGAACAAAGGCTTGGCAAGAAAATGGCAAATTTCCCCCAAAACTTCAGAAAGGAAGACTAACCACCTGTGGGATTTAGGCAAACAGGGCCACAAAAGGTTCAGTATTGAACCCAAGGTTGGGAAAATTCTTTAAAAAAGCTACACATTGCGACAAACTCAACCCAAAAGGCATTTTCACTGAGTTTTTCCGCAGGAGAAAAGCTAATTTCCTCATCTGCTCTCCTCGAGGGGGGTTGCTATTTCCCCCTCGGAGAAGTGTCTCCATCCTTGGAAGCTGTGGGTCTCAACAGCCCAATTTGCACGTGACACTGCAAGTGAATCTGTTTTTTCTTACTACCCTCCCAGTCATGACCTGCTCACCCCCAAGGACCAAAGCCTTGGTTTTGCTGGTTAGTATCTGGAGGAGGTTTTGCAGGAACAGCATTTCTACTGTCAGACGCTCAGGCCATCATTTACTGCCATTCTCTCAGGTGTGAAAAGCTGGGCAAATGTCTGAATCCTGACTGGCACCAGCAAACAGAGCTAAAGATGGAAGCAGACAGATCAGTGGCTCCATTCAGACATGCTCCAAAAGACCAAACAGTCAAGGGAAGACCAGAGGCCTCTCAGGTGGGGAGGGAGGTGGCAAGCCGTTGTGCCTACCATGCCCATGCCCACGTCCATTAGCTAGCCAGTGCCATGTCACAGGCGTAGGCATTTCATCTTCAGTTAAGAAAGCAGTGCTGTTTTATGGCTGGAGAAAAGGGAAGTAGGAGGCAGGACCCCTGTGCTCTACCCCTGGCTCTTTGTGGTAGTATATCCAATGGTCAGAGCGAGGACTGGGACTGGCTGACTTCTCTTGAGCAAGCCCTGTAACACAGCAGTGCCTCAGTTTACTCACCTGTATAGGAAGTATCTGTTCTACGCAGAGCTTGTGAATCTTAACTAATTAATATTTGTAAAACCCTGATGAAGTCTCCTGCGTATGGGATATTCCATTATTACTAAAAATGTCAATTCTCACCTACCTATTAAATCTTCCTATTTTTAATAAAATGGGATTACATCCCAGGAGGGAGTTTTCCCACTAGATTTCTCTGTTCTTATAAAAGCCATCTAGTATAACTTAATGGCTCATAAATTCAATCTCGCATTAAGCGGATATTAAACATGTATTTATAAAGGTTTAAACAGATCAGTTCACTTAATTTTCAGTTCTGCTTTAGGCAAAAAGAATGCATTTTCATGATGAGAAAGTCACAGTCAGTGCAATGGAGAAGCAGTGTTTTTCTGCAGAGTCCTGAGCCCATCCTGGAGAACCCTAGGACAAAGTATCGCAAGAAACTTTGGTTGGATTAGCAGGACTTTTTATCAGGGACATCAATGGGACAAGGCGTAACAAGAGTTGTAAGGTTCCCTCTGAAGGGACTTGACCACTCCAGGATGTAGATATAAACTTGAGTTCAGCAAAGCTAGAGAATCTTTTTGATTTCATTGTCTCGAATTTTACCAAAATTTCCCACAGTGAATGTTATGACCTTTTTTTTTTAATTAGTAAAATGCAAACCGCATTGATTTTGCTTTTAGGAACAACAGGGTCATTGGTAGGTCATTTTTTGGACTCAATGATCTATTGAGGTCCCTTCCGACTATAACATCTATGAATCTAGGCCTGTGTGAAGCAGCTAGTATTCGCTTCCAATTCCGCTGATTCAGGGGACAATGATTCGATTCAGTGATTTGAATCACTGTCCTGAATAGATTCGCCCGAATCTGATTCAAAGATTTGGCTGCTGCCGAATCAGCTGAATCTCCAAATCACACGCAGGGGGACCCCCACCAGACCCCATCCCCATCCTGCTCTCCTCCAATCAAATCAGCACCTGAAGCTTTGCACAGCCATAGTCACTGGTCTACCTATTCCAATAACCTCCCACCGCAGCACCTGACCAGGTTTTAAAGGAATGAAGAAAATCTTTATAACATGCCTGGATCATTATGTGAGTCTAAAACCTGGCAGAAAGGGAATTCATTGCAAAAGCACCCAAGTAATCAACTGGTGATGAAGATGAAATTGTCCTTATGTTGGCATTTTAAACTACGGATGCTCATAACAGCCAATAATGACTCCAGCCTCATTTGAATCTGCATAATGAAAGAGCCCAGAAACACCTGGATAAGGATATGTTTAACTTCAGGAAGGTTATGATGTGCCGTAAACTTTACTATTAGGTCCAAACTGCATTCTTGGACTGGAAAAGGAAAAGACAATCTTCAATTAAGTCTTAAGGAAACATTCACCATTTTGTCTTAGCAGATGGAGAAAGAATCCTGAGCCCAAAATCTGTAACTATTAGGAAAGTATACCAGGGCCTAGGAAAGTCTGAACATGAATGGAAAGCAGGAGTCAAATCACGAGACAAAAAGGTTTGATTTTATCAAAAATGAAATATTTTTTTATATGTCCTGAGACAATTTTGGATGGAATCAATGTCACGCAGAACCTTTCGATTCCCTTGATTCAGCATTTTCTGATAGAAAATTCTCCTACTAGGAAGTTTTGAAGCAGTTTTACTATATGCACTCTCTCAGAGTTGAAGAACAAGGGAACATTCGATAAAATTGAAAGACGGCACATTAAAAGGGGATATGAGGAAAGCCTTTTCTACACAACACATAATTAACCTTACTGCCAGCAGGTATCACTAAGAGCAAGAGCTTAGGAAGATTCAGAAACGGATTAGACATTTATATAGCTAATGAGAACATCCACAGTTACATTACATGGGATTAAAAATAATGGATATATACCTTTATGCTGCAGGGCCATGGCCAGCCACTAACCACATGGGGTCAAGAAGAATCATAGCAAATTAAGGCTGAAAGGGACTGCAGGAGGTCACATCTAGTCCAGCCCCTTGCTTGAAGCAGGACCAGCGCCAACTAGATCATCAGCCAAAGCTTTGTCTAGCCGGGTCTTAAAAACCTTCAAGTACAGAGATCCCACCACCTCTCTGGGTAACCTGCTCAGTGCTCTTCTATGCTCCTTGTTCTGTTATCTGCCACCGCTGAGAACAGTCCAGCTCCATCCTCTTTGGAGCCACTTTTCAGGTAGTTGAAAACTATTATTCAATCCCCCCCTCACTCTTCTCTTCGGCAGACTAAATAAGCGCATTTCCCTCAGCAGTCACGTGCCCCAGCCCCTGAGCCATTTTTGTTCCCCTCCACTGGACTCTCTCCAGTTTGTCCACATCCTTTCTGTAGCGGGGACCCCAAATCTGAACACAGGACTCCAGATGTGGCCTTACCAGTGCTGAATAGAGGGGAATCATCACTTCCCTTGACCTGCTGGCTACACACCTACCAATGCAGCCCAGGATGCCATTAGCCTTCTTTGCAAAAAGGGCACACCGCTGGCTAATATTCAGGTTATTGTCCACTGCAGCCCCCAGGTCCTTTTCTGCGGAGTGGCTGCCCAGCCAGTCAGCCCCCAGCCTGTACTGATGCCTGGGACTGTTCTGTCCTAAGGGCAGGACTTTGCACTTGTCCTTGCTGAACCTCATGAGATTCCTTTTAGCCCAATCCTCCAATTTATCTAGGTCACTGTAAATCCTAGCCCTACCCTCCAACATGTCTGCTACTCCCCCCAGTTTGGTGTCATCTGCAAACTTGCTGGGGGTGCACTCCATGCCATCTTCCAGGTCATTGATGAAGACATTGAGCAAAGCTAAGGCCAGGACTGACCCCTGGGGCACTCCGCTTGATACTGGCTGCCAACTAGACATTGAGCCATTGATTACTGCCCTCTGAGCCTGATGCTCCAGCCAGTTTTCAGTCCACTCATCCAGCCTATACTTCCTTAGCTTGTAGCTCCTAATACAAATGGTGTTTGAGAATCGTTCTGTAATGGATTCTTTTCACCTTCCATCTTTAAAAACAGGATGTTGGATGAGTTGGACCACTGATGTGATCTGGTCTGGCAGTTCTCATGTCCTTAAACCACTTCAAGAGCAAAAATAGCCGGAAAGTGAAATGGCAAAACTCACATGCTTCTCTGACAGGGTCACTGGAAGAGTTGCATTGACTTATCCCTTTTAATGAGCGTTAACATTCTCCTTCCATTGCTATGGCCAACACATTTGTCTGCTTTAGGAGTCTCCATTCAATTTTGAGAGACACCTCGCTGAATATCAGGGCAGTATTAATTTGCAATACCAACAACCCACCGTGAATGGCTGAAGTTTGAAACATCACCAGATAAGTGAACAAACACACAGAACGATTCCAACTAATGCACCCACCCCTGTCTCACGACACATTCAGAGGGCCTAGTCCACAACTCATTGAAGTCAGTGGAAAGACTCTGGCCATTTTTCCTGGGGATTTAAACAAGTCCTTATTCTGCAGTCCATAAGAAATGTGTCGGATGTTTATTATGCTCTTACATTGCTTCAAACTGCTTAGTTTCACCATGCTGGCACAAAGTCATTAAATAACCCTTTGGGTTTCGTCTGCATACCTATTGTCCCCATATTGTGGCCTTTCTGAATTTAGGGTGTGAGGTCACTCTGCCTTATACTTGGACTCTTCATTTGCAGCTGTGCAAAGCTGGTACAAGCTAATTTATTTTAAAATGATAGTGTTTTATGTTCAATTTGCTTTCACTGTGCAAAGGTATAAATGGTGCTGTGACATACATGGTAAGGAAGAACAACCCTTAGGCTCCATCTAAGAGACATAATTAAAGGCTTATACCTGGTGGAAAATTGCACCTCTTTACTTTAAATCAGCAATTACACCAGCACCGCCAAACTGGGGCAACCCCCACTGTGGACACATTTACTTCAAATCAACTTTAGTTAAAATGGAATAATAATGCACTGAAATAATTGTGATTCATGACCAGCTCAGCTACATGGGCTCCCGCTTTTGTGTAGATGAAACCTCAGACTGGCAACTCTTTGTGGCAAGGCCCTCTCCTTTATGTATGCCCTTTTAGGTAGATCACATCCTCTGGAGCACTGTGAAAGAAATAATATAAGCCCCAATCCAGAAAACTCTCATGAAAATGCTTAACTTTACACATGTGAATCATCTCATGGAAGTCAATAGCGCTGCTCAGATGTTCAAAGTGAAGTACATGCAGGCTTAACTGCTAACAGGATGGGAGCTTAGTTTATTCAGCGCTGTTCCGTTTTAATTATTTATAATACTTGGCTGCAAGCTAACAAATGTACTGCAGAATGCCCTGGAAAAGTAATGAGACCTTAGTCATCTGGACACTCCCTCCAGCATCTGCTATTAAAACTTTGCTGAAGTGACAAAGAAACAGCTGATTTTGGGCGCATGCGTCCTGCAAAGTATGTGCTCTCACAAAGTGCAGAGGGACAAAGTTTTGCTGACTTTCAATCTGCTTTTCCCCATCTTGGTCTTCTCAGTCCACTGAGCTCGTGGAATGGAGGACTAGGCATCCTAAGCAATGAAGAACTGCAAAACTGGGCAGTTGTAAGGTGCCCAAATGGAGTTAAGAGCATTGAAATTAGCACACATGAAAGATTCTTCATGTACGACTGGAGAAAACACGTGTATATATAAGTCTCTCTGCTGAACGTGGAGAAAAGATTGTGACAAAAGTTGCTCACACAAATGCCCATTGCCTGGTAATCTCAGTTAGGAGGCAGGTACTCATCCTGCTAGGAAAAGAAGCAAGACTCAGCAGTTTGGCTCCAGATTTGGGCAGATCCAGAAGCTCAGATCCAAATCCCCTGGGATTTTACAGAAACAGAGGATGACTGAGAATTGAAGTGCTTGGTTGGCACTACTGCAGTATAAATGATGTTACTAATAAACTGTTTTCAGTTCATTATTGACCAGAGCAGCATGTCAAGCAGGGCCCTAGAGGTGAAAGCCCCTGTGCTTATATGATCCTATGTCCCAGTCCTAATTGTGAAAGTCACCTCATCTGTCCAAAGTTTTACTTCGCAATGACCTCTGGGGCTGCTTCCTTTGATATGGAGAATGCAGAGTCCATGCTAAAGCAGCCAGCAACCAGATGCACTGAAGTCACACTTCTTGCATTGCCAACCAACCCTGAAATTCAATGTAAAATGGATCTAGCTACCTCTATGAAAAACGCTCACGAACGGTGGTGAGAAACACTAAGGCAGAAGCCAAATGTTAGAAACAATTTCTCCCTGATCAGTCACTAGCCCAAAGCGGGGGCTATTGGAGGCCAGAAACTAGTCAGACTGAATGAATAATGCACAACAAATTACTTCTTCAGCTCTTCTTCTGAGCACCACAAGCAGCTCATTGGTTCCTCAAATGTATTAGACCATAGGAATTACCAGACTGGATCGTACTGATCAAGCCCCATATTCTGTCTCCACCAGGAACCAGAACAAAGGTGTTAGGGCACCAGAATAAACTTGTCATTCAGCTTTCTTCAGGGACGTCATAGATAAATGGCAAAACTGTGAGCACTGCTGAGCAATGACTGGTCCTTTCACAGCATCTGATGAAGTGAGCTTCAGCCCATAAATGCTTGTGTAATCTATTACACACGCACATCCTTTGTTTAGTCTATAAGGTGCAAATCTACCCTGCCTTCTATCTGACTTCAGACTAAAGTGGCTAACTGCATCTCTCCATTATTACAGGTCACATGCTATCTCTTTTGCTCTCTAGGCAAGCACTTCAAAAGCACACTCAAGTCTCAAATTTGCTTTGTGTAACACCTGTGCACGTGACTGGAATTTGTTTTCTGGAGCTGATGCTGAAAGGAGTTGGCCCTCCCTTGACAACCCTAGACTATAATTAATTGAACTTTGGAAGATCAGTTCTGGTGCGAGTCTTCCTGCTGATACATCTTGGTTGTTTTGATGTTCATGGGAAACAATCACACAAGGGCACATTCATTCGATCCAGAATCTGTATCACGGGTCCCTTTATAAGGGTTGAATCAATAAAAAGGGTTTGTCAAGCGTTACATCTTTATAAAACTTTAATACACAGTTAATAAATGTATTTATAACTGGTTAATCGATAGTTCCAACCAAATAGATCAATAGGTTCCTCAGAAAGATGGCTTATACCCATCACTCAATAGACTGTAACAACTCGCATGTTTAATTTGAGGGCTTTCTAGTGTGGACCCTAGCATGTGCAACGAGACCGCAGCTATCACTTAAATGGGGGCTCATCTAGTATTTGAGCTGCTCCGGGCTTTACATGCATGGGACAAGGACGAAGCATAGTCCAGGACTCCCAATGCTACTCTGAGATACAGGACATGCACAGTCAACTTCTAGCTCTGCCGCAGACTTTTGGTGCGAGTAGGGTCATGTCACTTAGTATCTTTGTGCCCCTGGTCCACGTCTCTAAGCTGTGCATAACACCCTCACGCTGTCATACAATCACAGCATTTAAAGCCAAAAGTGGCCCTTGATACCCTGTACATCACAGATCATTAAATTAACATCACTAAGGTATTATGCCACACTAGCAACTGCTGGGTATTCAAAGACTATGAGAGGTGGGCCACAGAAGTACCTACCAGAGACAGACACTTGTGTCTGTAACATACTCACAATATCTCTTAATCATTTAATAACTCTTCAAAATGTGTTTATACATGGACCTTGATATGAAGTGGGAGCATACGTTTGGTTAAAAAGCTGAGTTACAACAACGGTTAGAAAGCTGAAAAGTCTTGATTGAGAGGCTTGTTGGCTCCTCTTTAATGCAGCAGCAATGCTCTCCCCCTTCTTCCAAACACGGATGTAAAAACAAAGAAACAGGGGGAAAATATTCTGCCTAATTCCATCAAATCCTTTTTGTCATTTCCATACCATCCTTAACCATCCGACAAGCCAAATTAACCATGCAAGGCACAGAGGGAATCTTCGAACCAGGGCTATAACTCTAAGTTCATTAACTGTGAATTATTATTTGAGCCAGCTTCAATTTTCATGAGCAGAATTACACATTCCTAAAATAATGTCCCTGACACATGCAGAAAATCGGCTTTACGGCTCTCACCTTGAACTCCATCAGAACTCCTACCTCATCTGTTACCCGTCTGCAGATCGGAGAACTCAACTCAGTGCTGCAGTTCCACCTTTAATTATGCTGGGTATTTAAGGGCTAATGTTCATAGAAGAGGAGTATACGAGGCAATAAATGGCTTTTGCGGGTGATTAAATGCCCAAGCAGAGCTGAGGTATTTGATAAGCGCAAAGGCCATTTGCTCCATTATATTCCCACTGCCTTGAACTTTATTCCTGTCACATGACGGGGAAGAAGAATACGCAACAGGCCACAGGCACAGAAGGGAACGGGACATGTTCTCTCTCGTTAATCATGAAAGTTTGGGAACTCAGTCCCACCCAAACGCCTCAACCTACCAAAATGGAATAAGATGCGAGACTTGGTACACTGCAAAGATCGACAAAACAGCAATTAAAGCAGCGATTTAAAATGCTGCAGATTCATTTTTGAACTGGCAGTTCCAAGCAGAGCATCCACGCTCCAGTACTTTGTTTCCAGAACATAAGTAATTTGGGGGCATTAATAGGGACTACAGTCACCTGGTACTAGTTTCCCTCAGGAAAGTCCTGAATGTAGGGAGGAAGTATAGTGCCCACATCGCAGGGTAGTGGGTTGAAGTTGCCCCTGGGATAACAAGACCCATCCATCCTGTTAGTAGAGCTGGGCGAAATTTTGTGACAAAGCTCTTTTTCCCACCCCCTGAAAACACTTATTCCAAGAAGCTGAAACCTTTTACTTCTTTATTTAGAAGCATTTCATTTTGAAAGGCATCTAAGTTTATTTTAAATAAAAACCCTTCCAAAATGAAACAGGAATATTAATTGGACTTTGGGGGAAGAGGAACATCTTGGCAGAAAAAAACTGAAAAATGTTCACATCACCCCAAAATGTTCCAGCTCAACCCAATTCACTTTCCGGCCCCAAGATTTCAGTTCAGACTGTGAACTACCAGATCAAGGAGTGGCACACCTCTACTGCACAGTTCCCCACGTGCAGGGGGCAGCAACACGTGGTTTGCGAGCTGGATGCAGCCGATGGTGCCCACAGGATTCAGCTGCAAGGCTTTGGGGGCGTTCCAGTGGCAGGGGGCTTTGCCCACCTGGAGCTAGGTAGCAAGGAAAGGCCATAGTATGGGAACAAGGAGAAATGGCAGGAGGGAAGGACAGCAGTAGCCGGGTCTGAACTCAGGCATCTGTGCACCCGCCAGCACCTCCAAAACATCGTCGAGTGACGCTCTAGGGTGTCAGACCCTTACTGGTTCTCTGCACTGGATCCATACTACCCACTATGAGGAAAGATCTCCATACCATTTGTCAGAAGAGA
>JAGPOW010001661.1:6559201-6595020 GCA_030014935.1 Caiman crocodilus
GGGGGGTGGAGGTGTTTGCTTATTGAAAAAGAAAGTGTCAATGCAAAACGGTAAAAAAAACCAAACCAACCACATTTCTTCCTTCCTTTTTACTTCCTTCTGGATCTCTTTTTTACTTTCTTCCTTTTCTTGTGGGGGAGGGAAAGAAAAAACAGCTACAGGAATTCCTTTAAACAATTGTAATAGAAATGGGACCCATGTTTTGATTGGTTTAGATCAAACATTTTTAAAGATTTGCTAGGGAGGGGTGAGGAGGAGAGAAGGGAGGGGAGGAGGAAGGGGAAGTGGAAGGGGAAAGGAAGGCTTATTTCTTGTGGAGTTTCTTGTTAATAACTCCATTTCTCAGTATTAGTAAAATGCATTGTTTCCACTATGGAGACTGGAAAAATTCTCCAAATGTTCTTTGTTCCTTAAAGGAAAAGGGGCTCCATTCACTTCCCAGCTGTTGATAGACAGAATGAAAGCAGAGAAGGGAAGACCCTTGTACCTGTATCACAGCTAAAGTATTATTCCTGCAGATGCTGATCTGCACACTGGGCACGCACACGAGAGAACTGGCACACCAGAACAGACCCGTGGTCCATCGAGTTTTAGGACTCTGTTGCCAACAGTGGACCGTGCCAGTCAGACATCAGGAGGTAGAATAAAAACTCCACAAAACCTCTTGGTGTGTACTGCTGCGCCACGGGACAGCTTTATCCCTGATCCAAACCCAAGCTCAGCTTCTGCCCTGATGCCTGAGGGTCAGCATGCTGTTTCCACATGAACAACAAGCCATAAGGATTGGCAAGTGAAAGAGAGAACAGAAAGCTGGAACCTGAACCCATCGCTCCAGCCAAACACAAGGGGATCTGCAGATGTTCGGCACCTTTGCAAATTAGGCCTAAGAGGGACATGAATCACTGGTCTTCAACCCCTTAACTTCATCTGGGCATTCGCTTCCTTAGGGACCAGAGTGTTTCGCATCCGGTATGGGGATAAGCAGAAAAGGGCATGGGGTCTATTTTAGAGGAACGTGATCTGCCATCTGCCCCATACCCACCATCCTGCTCCCTGCTGCAGAGAAGCCTGGGCTAGAAACCTCCTACACAGATGGAGAACCACGCTTCCCACAAGCCTTAGGTTATTTCAGTCCTGGGGTTTGGCTCAGCCACTCTAGAGATGAAGGTCAGCTGTGAAATTTGGATCTGAGCTCCTTCACAGTTCAGAGATGCCTGGCCCAGGGTGCTGGTTGCTTTCTGTCCCCATGCACCATCTGACTCAAACAGATGGACCTTTAATACCCATTTTTCTTTGATGGGAAAAAGAAGAAGGGCTTCCAAACTGCTCAACACCTTCTATCCCTTGCCATCTATTCCCTGGCCACACAGCTATTAAAAGCCAGCTTGTGCATCTCTGCTGAGAGCTGGGGATCCAGCTTCACAGATGGCTTAAGCAATACAGGTTAATTTTCTTCCCCTCGCTGTTTCTTGTGCACTCAGCTCCCCTGTGAGGACAGGTGATGAAATATGCATCAGTCCACATGTCACAGAGCGTTACCGTGGTGCGGATCACTTTCCCGGTAAGAGGAAATGGAATTTTCCGGGCGTACTCGGGGGAACGCAGGGACAAAGCAAACCAAACCAAACCAAACCCACCAGGGAGTCCTTGCAGAGCAAATGCAAAGAGCAAGGACGCCTGTGGCTGCTGGGCTTGGAGACCCCGACCCACAGCGCAGCTAGTTGCAGGCACAAGGCAGGGTAAAAGAGGCAAAGCTTTGGAGGGCCTGCATGGCTGCAATGGGAACATAGGCACTTCTCGCTGCTGGCTCCCCAGCCAGGCCAGGCTGAGCTGAAAAGCATTCACTCTGTGGCCTCTGAGAAGGCAAGCAGTGGTCACAGGCCAACTGCGAACAGATGTCAGCTTCACAGCTGGCAGCTGTGACACAGAGAAAGAAAAGCCCGTAGGTTAGGGAGAATGAACAACAGCCCCTCTCACCAGTTAAACCACCCGTCAAACGGGGTCCCAAAATCAGGCTGTGATACTTGGTCACTTCTGCTACCCTTTTTTGAGTGAGCGGGGATTTAATCTGCAGGGGTGACACGGATGGACCCCACGCCTGAGAATCTTACGTATAAGATTTAAAATCCCTAGTGACTGATTTAGTGAATCATTTAAGAATCCTTCATCATTCGTATTATCATCTGACTGATGTGCATCCTGGTGGCATTGACATGCCCCAGCTACAACCATGGCCCCATTTTGCCAAGTGCTGAATAATTAAGAAATCACAGATTCCTTTAGAAACTGTTGTAATACTGGGCTTCATGCCCCAGCCTGCCACTCTCATCATTAGAAATAGGGGTGCTCCATAAATGTAATACGTGAGCCGGCCAGAGAAGATCTGGGATAACAAGGTCCCAAGGGATAACAAGGTCGAACGGCCATTAATTCCAGGAAGGCCAATATAGACTAGACATAAAAGAAAAGATCTTTGTGGTGCGAGCATCCAGGGTCTGGAACAAACTCCTCCGAGAGGCGGTGCAAGCACCTACTCCGGGCTTTTTCAAAAAACAGGCGGATATATTTCTTTCTGGGGTCACTTGATCCCAGCTGACTTCCCGCCAATGGCGGGGGGCTGGACCCAATGATCTCGCGAGGTCCCTTCCAGCCCCTAATGTCTATGCAATCTATGAAGCACATGGTCACAGACAGCCCCTATCCGAAGGAGTGCTCTGTCTACACGGACAAGACAAAAGGTGGGAAAATGAAAGTATGAGTGATCCCATACTATTGATGGAGAAACTGATGCACAGGGCGAGGCAGGTACTCCCCCACGGTCACCCGCAGGGAAACTGTCTTGGAAGAGGGAACTGAATGCAAACGGCCAGATCCCAATCCGGAGCACACAAATGTAACAGCAGCATCCTGATGCAGTGAAAATGCATCACTGTAGTGAAGGCCTGGAAAAACTCAGATCATTTAATTAGCCACCTAAAGCTAAGCCAGTAGGTTTGATAAAGGATAACTGCCTCCCCAAATCCATCCTGAATGTCAAGCAGGGCATGAAAACATTGCATTACTTACTTCCCTCCATTTTGCTTGCTGGTCCCTACACTCTTAAGCCCTCCCCGGCAGCAGAAAGACCAAAATAGCCCTAGATCTGAATGTCACACGTGGGTGGTACTTCCACCAATGACTCCAACATGAGCACATCACTACAAGATACTGTGTGAAAAGCCTGACCTGGTGGTATTTCCGCAGAGGAGAAAGCGAAGATCAGACACAGGATGCGGCTCTTCTGAGATTTCTGCCTAAGTTTTGCAAACTGACGAGACCCAGAGAGTTTGAATAAACAGACAATCAGCAGAGCCCTGCTCCAAACGGTATCTCTGCGTCTTCTGCGGCTCTCCCGGCACCAGGTCCCCTCCGTTCTGCTAGCGCAGCAGGTGCCAGTCTGTTTATGCTGAGTCGCCCATTAGCTCAGGTGTTTATTTTTGCTTTAATTTTGTGCCTCGGCAAAGGATGCTGTTTACATGATCAGAATCAGGAAACTGAGACCTACAATATGGGACGGCTTCCCAGGAAGGCTCATTTTGAAGCCTAAACAACCGTGACAGACGGTATGGGCCAAATTCATCTGCGGTTTAATTCCACTGGCTTCGCTGGAATGGGACCAGGGATAAATTTTGCCCCACGGATACAGCGCCACTTTGAAGAGCTCCAGTGAATACAGGGCCCGATTCCCCTACCTCACCTTGTGGCTTTTTCCCGTTTCGAATAACATTTGATTTCCAGGATAACATTTCAGCCAGACCGCACAGGCGTCCCGTTGGGACAAGGCCTTGCACGCATGTTAACACAACAACTCTAGGCGCGTGCTTCCATTTAAGCGTGCCTGTTATCCCACCGCCCGCGATCTGCCTCAACTGCGCACGTGACAGAAGCAGGACAGGAGTCAAAGACTCACCGAAAGATCAAAGCGTGCTCATTTTTAAATGCTTGTTTCCTTGGGAATCGGGGCAGCAGAAGACAAACGCTGAGCTCAAAGCAGGTTTCCTGTACTTGGCCGGTCTCCAGGAACTAGCACGGGAAACACAATGGGGGAAAAACCTGAAAACAGGTGTGAGGTGCTGGGTTATATAAAGTTATATAAAGATCCCTGATGCCACCGCAGGCCCTCCCCTCACTTTTCCCATCACAGTATGGGAAGGTTCCCAGAGCAACAAGCCCCTTTTCTCCTTCTGCTTTCTGGAAAATACCTCTCTCAGCTTACGGCCAAGGTTCAAGAAACTGGTTTCATGAAGCATCACAGTTTTTTGCTTCTTTTTTATTTATTGAGCCACTTAATCTATCCCTGACCTGCACGCGCCCCTTCCTCTTTCTTTGGATCAGAAGCAGATCTCCGTTTCTTTTATTGTAGTGCCGCTGCTTTAGCGATCCGGAGCCAGATGTACGGAGAGAGGAAAGACGACTTGGTGTGAACCAGATCCAAATCCCAGCTCAGCAACAGACTTTCAGGGTAAGTCACTGGGAACATTTTTATTTAATGGACTCTGGACTGGACCTTACTTGTCTCTTTAGCTTAGCTGCCCGTCAGCGACATGGGGATAATGATATTTTCTTTGCCTTTCCTGCATGTTGAGCTTATTCTCAGCACCTTGGGGCAGGGCCTGGCTCCTACAAGGTTTACATCCAGCATGTTGCAAATGGTTCCCAGCATCAGCCGGAGCGTCTAGGTGCGGAGATAATACAAATAAAATATCAGCACAACAACAATGCTGCAGGCGGTAGGTAGTAATGACCCTCTTCCTTTCGGAAAGGTCTCACTTGTTTACATAATTAGACGTATGTATTTCAATCTTCCTTTACTTGGTTTGCACCTAGTCTGAGTGACAACTTCTCTTTTTCACAGGTTTAATGCCCTCGTCACCTTCTTTAAGCGACTGTTTCCATCAACCAAAGCACTTTTTTCCCTGGTATTTAGCTTGGGCTGTATCTGCTTCTTCCCCAGACCTGAGGAAGGATAATTTGTGCTTGTGAGCTTATTTAACATCTCTCCCAACTAAGGGACAGGTCCAGTCAAATATATGACCAAACACAGCTTCCAGCGACAACAGAGATGGACGCAGATGACAGGCAGGCAGGCGGGCAAGTCAAGCATCAAGGCCTATGTATGTGCTTCCTTAATAGGAAGAGCCCTAGCTCCATTCCTCCTCAAACATTTGCCCTACTGTATCAATTTACAGAAGAGCGCAATAAAATTCTCCACGGATGTCCCAGAGATGGAAGTGCCACTCTCAAAATGGAACAGGAGCTGTTTATTTACCAATGTTCAAAAACGTGTGGAAGCAGCTGCAAGGTATCATCGGCCAGTGATTGCTCTGGACAATAATCCCATCTTCCTGGCTTACTGCGATCAGGCTTGGAGGAAAATCAATCCAGAGCTGAGATTGGATACAGCAATACAATATTTATGGCTTTGGCACTCGAGTCAGGTGCTGCCCAAGGAAGGCAGGGCTCGAGGGGCGTTTGACTTGTGTCTGTGTGAGTGTGCATGGCTCAGGACTGGACACACATCAGGAGCTCAGTGCGAAGTGGCCAGGTCTGGGATGGCAGAGGGCTGCAAGTCAGGGCTCAGGTGCATTGTCAGAGCGATCTGGAACATCCTGCTCAGCATTTGCACACATTATGCCCTGCTCTTCCGAACAAACTCAGTGTTCATAGGAATTAATCAACTGGACTGTCCTCCAGCTCTGCCACCTCTGCCCCAGGACTGACTCCAGCATCTACGAGAAAGTTCAGACAGCTGAGCCAAACTCCTACCAGCTGTGTTACGAGCCCTAGCTGCAAGATCAAAGGTGGGAACAGAGGCTCCCAAGCAGAAAGGTGTTTTGTCCAGAGGATGAGCTGCTTCATGACTCACTTTCCCTGCCTATTTGGTGTTGGTGACCCAACTTTTTGGTGTATACAGACTACCAGGGAGACCCTCTGCAAACCTAACAGCATCCATATTTCAGTCATTAGCTCCCAGCAGCAGCTAAAAGGGGACGGACTAGCTTGGGCAGCTATACATAGCTCTTTGTAAAGGGAGGGAGAGAGCAATTCCCCATCCCTAAGGGAGACGCAACGCTGCCGGTCATGTCCCATGTTGCAGGAGGCAGGCACTCCAGCACTGCCAGGAGGTGATGTCCTGGTCCCGCAGGAGAATGGGAAGATGCCTGAGGAGCCTGGGAAGAGCTGCGTCAACATTTTTTTCAAGCTGCCCTCACCCACTGCGGGGGCCAGAGCCCCTTTGCCTCCTGCAAACCCCTCCCCTAGGAACCCGCCTGCACTCGTGTACTTTAAAAGCCTCCGTGAAAGAGCTACTGGGCCTGAGATGAACACAGGGCACTAGCTGTGCAAAGAGCCCTGTCCCGTTGCTCTGCCCCAGCTCTTGGCCGCTGCCGTAAAAGACATTCATGCAGGCTGCAAAGCCAACCTGGAACATTTCAGACTAACCGGTCCCACTGTTTCAAGCCCACAGCAGCAGCAAGCAGGAACACTGGCCAGGAACTGGATGTGAACTGCAGGTTGGAGATGGTCCAGCTTCCCAGGCCAAGGCAGATGGCATTAGCACACAGAGCCATGAATCCCAGGGACTAGTGATGGGGGGCATACATGAAGACTGTATGGTGAAATGATCCTCTCCAACGCCTAGCCGGGTACAACAGCTCCTTCAGTGGCATGGAGTGCCACCCATCCACTGCTCGGAGACACATGAGGTTTCTGAAGAAACCTGGGCTGTGGCTGTTTTAGCTGTTTACCAATCCCAAAAGAGGGAGCCAGTATCCCAGCCCCGATGGCTGATACAGAACCAGTCATTCCCTTGCTGCCCTCCCTGCTCAAGACAGGGCCATAGTCCCTTTGCCCAGATTATACGGCTTGGGGCCATAGGAGCCTCCCAGGTCAGAAAGGCTTCCTCCACAATATCTGTGCAAGGGAATATCGTAGACCAAGAGAAAAAGTCCATCAGCTTCAGGACTCCAAGCTATAGAGCTGAGGGCCCTCAGAGACACTGCTGGAGATCCTGCCAGGGTGCTCCAGCACCAAAGCATCAACACGGGGCTCATTGCGATGGGTCCTTCCTGACTTTGGCAGAAGCAATATGGCAACAAAGGCCCAGCCAAGGGCACCATGGGCCCAAAGAGCAGCCCGCCACAGGGAGACACGAGACCCCAGTGCAACGCTGCCTCTACCAGCCCCAAACACTTCCCGGCAGTCTCTGCTCCACAAGCGATCTCTCCTGGCAGCTCCACACCCCTGGGGAGTGGATCAGGAGGATTTATAAGGCTGTCCCAGTGACACACCATCTTGGTAACTGCAGAATGGCAGTTGTAAAAAATCCCATTTGCCAGCGTATTAGAATCCTATTAGCGCTCCCGGCGGAGGAATAACCCAGGCCCTCCCGGCAGAATTAAAGAGACTCGGGCTCCAGCCTCTGCAGCTTTATGGCTGTTTCCCCTGTTTGCCGATCAAACTGACAGACATAAAAGCCACAGGTGAGGACTGTCCTTGGGCTGTAAGCCCCCCAACAAAAGACTTTGAAGACAACACGCTGTGGAGATGGAGTCTTAGTAGGCAGGCAGCAACTCCGTCAGCACCAGGCCAAAATTAACCACCGCTGCTTCGAGTGTCCGAGCCTCCCAGCACACCGGGCTAGCTCCATCTCAAGCTTGGAGTTTCAAGCCAAATCTTAAAGGGCAAGATCTTCAAAGGGTGCAAACTTGTCAGCACTGCGTGCAAGTAAGGATAGCAGCAAACTCTCTCTCGCACACACGCACACTTCCTCTTCCTGCCTGCCCACACAAGAGAGCATAGATTTCCAAGAGAAGCCATGAACAAATGTCACGTAAAATGGTGCATTTCCAATCTGTGATCCAGAACGCTGTGGGTGGAATATAATACAGGCTGCCTTATGCCCTGGTGTTTTAAAGACTGTTTTTCATGAAACTCGGCCAGTTGCAGAATAATTATGATGATCTCATGTGCATAACTATTGATTGATTCAAGGCATTGTAAAAAAGAAAGCCATTCACTATAAATAATAATTATTCCCTGCACAGTGCAGAAATTTCTTATATTCCCCTGCCAGGGGGTAGTCAGAGTCCAGGAGTCCCCGCGTCACAAGCATACAGATCTCAACCTTTTGACCTTAGGGAATAACTCCTTTAATTGCATTAGTAGACTCTTATCCTCTACACAGACCGGTTCCTAGACAGAGCCAAAGCACACTTGGGCACTATATGTCACGCATATTAACCGGTTAACCAATTAGTTCTCAAAACATCCTTGAGATAAGTATCCCCCTCCTTATTTTAGAAAGGTTGGGGGGAAACTGAGGCCCAGAGCGGACCCATGCCTGAGGTGAGAACTCAGCAAATCTTGACTTCCAACTCTCATCATCATTTTTCCAGGTAACAGTGCTTCTGCTTGTACACATACTGTACAGTGTCTCCAGTGACACACTGCATACTTGCCAACCATTTCACAAGACAGCCAACTAACTTGTGAGATGCTAGGTGTGTTCTTTCTCTCTCCCAGGGCTGCAAACCTCCTTCTTCTCTTTCTTTTTTGCTCTCAAGCTCCTGACTTTACTCCCTCTGCCACATTTGTCTCTTCTCCCTCTTACACATCCACCACCAAACTCAGTCACTGCATTTGCCCCCTTCTTATTACAACCTCCTTTCGCCTCCTCTGGTGCTACCTGCATTTCATCCTTACTCTCTGGCATGGGCACGCTCATCCAGACAGCGGTTGAATAGGTCCTAACCACGAGGAAGGTAATTTCTGCTTCCAAGACACGAACAGGGTGATGATAACGCGCAGCGACAGAGATGCTGAGAATGTGACACGCTGGGGATGTGACACGCAGATTACAATCAAGTTTGGCAGCGCCATCTGTACAGAAATGGGCCAGGCAAATGCTGCCAAGCAAGGGAAGCTCCCACTGACACTTCCATGCAGTGTCTATAAGTTGCCTCCAGTTTGGAGCAGCCCACATGCCCTATGCTGCTCCCCTGCTGCTGGGTCCCACAGGGACCATCTCCAGGCTTGAAGGGCAGAGAGAGAAGCCTTGTGGTCCCCAGTACCACTGGCAAGCTTCTGCTTCGCTGGGTTTGCAAAGTGCAACCTGGTAAAAGGGGAGAGGGGAAGATTGGGGAGAATAAATAAATAATTGTGGCTTGCTTGCTCAGCACAGCTGTAAATAGTTCATGAGCTCTCAGAGATTTATTCCCCTCCTCCTGCCTTAACGAGCCCACAGCACCAATGGAGAGATGGGAAGGCTCACGGTTTACAGCCTTCGTGTGGCATCGGCTGGGGGAGTGAAGGCAAAGCATGTTGTGCCGCGGAGAGGGCTTGGCTGCGGGGGGGAGGGGGTCCAAACAATGACCCCTGCCAGACTAAAGGGACATGCAGAGACTGGCCCTGACACAGACAGCAAGTGCCAGACCAGGTCATGACAGAGAGCTGTTTCATCCAGGAGCTGCTTGCTAAGATGCAAGAAGCTTTGCAAGGGGCAACTGTGCATCTACATGCCCATATATGCATTGTCTTTCCAATCTCATCACTAAAAAACATGCGCAGCAAAGGGTATTCGACATGAGAACCCATTTGGATTGTATCAACCACCACTTACGCAGAACCATGGATGATTCATGCAATCCCGGTTATTTCATATCAAGCTCCTGCGATATGCCAGGTGCTTCACAGGCATACAGGTAAAGCAAAGCCCCCGTCTCCAATTCCTCTGCAGTCTAAACTAAACAGATAACACAGTGTGAAAAGAGGGCCAAGCCTAAAAGGGAGGAAAAAATGGGGAAAGGATCAAAACACGAGATCCTGTAGAAATAGGTGATGCTCTAAATGCCCTCTAGTGGTGGTCTGGACTATAGTAATGCTTTTGTATTTTCAGGCTCCCTGGTTTCCTGAACCAGGATGCTGGTTTTAACACTGGTAGTACCGGGTGACATCTGGGCATGAAGCCATGGCAAAATGCTAGCCCAGTGAGGTGGGGACTGGAAAGATGGCAATCCAGAGAGGAGGGAAGAGGATTTTCCAGATATATAGGGCAGCATGATAGAAAGTGTTTGTGTTTAAAAGCTCGGGGTGGCTAATAGGGCTGGCTGTGTGTGTTAGGAGACAGGAGCCGAGGGGAGCAGAAGCTGGCCCCAAAAAGTTGAGGACAGATGTCTGAATGTGTTAGGGATGGGAGGGGTGTCCCGGTCTCCATCCAAAACTCAGCCCAATGCTGAGACGGAACCGGAGGGCCAGTGACGACTCCTGAGAATCCCCCCTGCTGCCTGGCCAGCAGCACGGGGCTCTGCCTGCTGCTGGACCGCTCTCGTGGCGTGTCAGGAGACTCTGCCAGCTCTGCCTTTGTGCAAACTAGAACTGCAGCACAGCTCCTCCTGCCCTCTCTGACGGGGCTGGGGAACTTTGCAGAGCCATGCCGATCCGAGATGGAAAGTCCACAAGGTGGAGGACAAGTACCAGCTGCTCACAGCCCTCTTGCTCTTGGCTTCCACTGCCTCCTTAGAGAAGAACTGACGTTGACCTGGCCCTGCCAGTCCCAGAAGGGGCAGGCTTCACATTTCGGTCTTTATTCTGGTGACCGAGACCCCCTCTTTACACACAACACGGACTTACCCGGGACTGTTAGAAGAAATGCTCTTCCCACCAGAGTGCTTCGCCTCTCCCTTCAACTCACCCTGCAGACTGCCAGCACAGAGCCCAGTGGGTTATGCCATGCAGGTGCCTCGAAGTCCCAGCTACCACCCCAGCTTGGATTGGAAGCAGCCCCGTAAAAGCTTTATCAATCCCCCGAGTCATGCAGCCTCCCCTGCCAGGTCTCTTTATTATGTGGCTTGACATTTCAAAGGGTTATATTTCCGCCTGTGAGAACCATCAGTCCAGCAGCACACAGTAATATATGGAGTAATAGAGTCTCAGCACAGCAGGTTTAATCTCATATTGCTGAAGCCCCTGGTGTCCTAGCTGAAGTAAGTTTGTCATTAGGAATTCCTTTCTCCCGACCGCAAGCCTGTTTTGTTTGGGGTTATTATTTTTCCCCTAAAGAGAAGAGAAACACTCAAGATTGATTTATGACTTTCCCATTTCCTTCCATGCAATGCAAACTGGCAAGCCCTGAGCAGAGAAAAAAGTGAGAGAGGCCAGAGCCTGCTAACACCGCTGGCCAGCATAGCAACATCTCCCCGTCCATCACCACCACAAGGACGCTGTTTTAAATGTACCTAAAGCCAAAGCCTTTTGAGTCTGGGTGGACAGAGGGGTAGCATCTACTGGCGGAGCATGAGGAAGGGCGTTAGTGCCTTTACCAAAAGAGATCTACTAGCAGCGCCTAGAAACCATGGAAAGATGAATGATGAATTGTGGTGCCTCTACTAATTCCAAGATAGGGCTGGCTCTGAAGGGGCAAGGCAGGGGAGAGGGCTATAATTATAATATTTTTCGCAATGGCATGTTGGATTCAGATGGACGAGGCAGCAGTTGGGAGAGCAGAGAGAGTCAGAGTCAAAGAAGGGCCCATGGCTGGAGGTGTTTAGAAGGGGACTGAACAAAGCACTTCCAGATGGGCTGTGGGGAGCAGCTGAAGATGCTTAAGGGAGGGTGGGTGTGAAACCTGTTCACTTAATCTGAGCCACCTAAAGGGACAGGGCTTTGAGGGGTCGAGTCCATCCTGAGCTTTAAAGCCAACAGGTCATGGGGGAGCAGGAGCAATGTAGCTTGCATGATTTCTGTCTGTCTTTGAATTCCTGAACCCAACAGCCAGGTGCCCATTACAGCGCATGGCCTTCAGCCAGAGCGAGGTTCAGACTTGGGCTTTGGTGTCCACTGGGAGACACCTCACCCACTCTGCCCTTGCACCCAAGAGCTCTGCACACCTGACTTCAAACCCTGGCTTTGCTCAAAGAAGAAAAATGCCCTGGGGTGCTGGCCATTTGATATGTCCTGGGTTATTCTGGAAGTGGAGGGGAGCAAGAAGATAAATGCTCTGGGGACACTGCCTCATCTGCATGGGACCTCCACGAGGGAATGGAGCGGGGGAGAGGAGAGATGGAGATCAATCCCAGGACGCTGATCGCAATGCTGACCCACGTCCACCTCCGCAGCATGAAGCACCATCACAGCACCCAACTCCCTGGCACTCCTCATACCTCCGCAGGGCACATTAGAAATGTCAGGATGATGGTGGCTGCATTTTGTAACCCCACACGACACAGAAATGGCACAAACAGCCACACATCAGATTTCCAATCGAACACCAGCTCCACCAGAAGCACCTGGCTGTAAAGGACCACGAGCCTGGCTCTGAACCAAACCCCACGTGCTGGGCTCCTCTCCCACCAGCACCACAGACGGGTGGATCCTGCCCTGCTCTAGGAACCTGGCTCCCCACTTTGTCCGATGGCTCGTTTTCCCCAGAGCTGGGCCATTCGCAGCCTGCTCGCCTCACGGAGCAGGGAGATAAAGAGCAGACAGAAAAGCTGCCAGCGCTCTTCCATCCAAGGCTAGTTGACATTTTCCAGTTGAAATCTCCAGCTCGATGAAGCAGACGATGCTCTGCCCACTGCCAGGGAATAGGTCTGGGATGTTGAATCAGGGAGTTGTTTTCCTTGGATGCCTTAGCCGTGGCAAACAAGGAACTCAGCTGGCTTCTTTCGGATCTGTATTTTTCCCATTTAAAAACTATTTGCAGAGGCTCAGGGTGCTTCATTTGGTCACCCAGGTGTGTCCGTACTAGGGGGAATCATGCTGGCTTGTGGATTTCCTTCGGGGCCGGAAGCGCTTCTTGAGAACGCTAATGGGGCTTTCGGAGCCAAAGCCACAGCCGACACTGCTGCAAGGAAGCCCATGCAGCTGCAGTCCTAGCTAGCATTGCAGTGAGGATGCTAACATGGCTGGCATCCTAATTAGCACTGATGACAGGAGCTCACCTGTTGAAGCTGGCTGGAAGCTCACAACACTGGTTCAGTACTGGCTGGGCACTGCCTGAAGCAGCTCCCTCTCCAAGATCCCCAGCTGGCCTGACCAGGCATCGCCGGCAGGAACCACCGAACGATAAAGTCCATG
The DNA here is from genome assembly GCA_030014935.1 of Caiman crocodilus. Taxonomy (NCBI): domain Eukaryota; kingdom Metazoa; phylum Chordata; order Crocodylia; family Alligatoridae; genus Caiman; species Caiman crocodilus. Next base: position 6,572,315 of record JAGPOW010001661.1, read on the forward strand.
AATGATACTGGGGGCTAATATGGAAACTCACATTGGGGTGAATAGGGGGCTGTTGCAAAAGTGGGTCCCGAAACTGGGGTCCCACTGCCATGCCATGATACTGCCGTGAGGTACCTAGCATTAGCTACCATCCTTTAGGCACATGTGTATGGCTCTTGGTGCTGGAATTTGATAGGAAACTGCACTGAAGTAGAACAGGTACTGTCAGGGCACTGCTGGGGAAGTACACAGCGCTGACATTTCCTCTAGCTCCAGTGGGGCCCAGAAGGGAGATGCTATGAGGAGGCTCATAGGGCTGATGTCCTAGCTGGCACCAGCACCGGGACCTGGAGAGAGATGAAGCTAGCACTGAGATCACCCTGCCACGCAGAAGGTCACAGCACTGTGAAGCCCCCGGGACAAGCAGGCACGAGCCTAAAGAAGTATATCACACGGAGGTAAATAATGGCCCTGCACTCCACGCCCATCGCTGTGTCCTTCCGCTCTGCCGTGCACCCGCTGAGGCTCCCTGACCGCGCTGCCTTCCTGCGAGCAGAGTGACCATGCTGACACTCTGCCCAGAGGCCGCGGCACTGGAATAGGAATGGGGAGGGGGGTCATGAATATGCAATGGCAGGGCAGGAAGACAGCCCGCTGGAATTAACATTTTTAATGGAATAATAACACAGGCGAGAAGCTTGCTTCCCAGGCAGTTTTCCACCGCTGAGGAAGCCTTGACAATGCGAGGTCTCAGACAAATGACTCCCTGAGGCTTGCAAAAGGCTTCATGTTTTCTTAAGGCAGGTTTTCACATATGCCATTTTCAGGGGTTTGAATCCACACCTCTCCCTGCATGCCTTTGCCCAGGAGTGTTTATCTTAGCAGTAATAGCTAGAAGCATCCCCAGGCGGTGCCTGGATGACAAACCTGAGTCAATGCCCACTGGCTAGGTAAAATGCATGCTTGCCTGTGCAGCTGCAGCACCACTGAGGTGCCATTCACAGGGCTCAGGCCGCCCTCCTCGTTCACCTGTGACCTGAGGGGTGCACAGGCCACGTGAATGAGACTCCCATGGTGCTCAGGCCCACATGCCAGCTCTACAATCTGTGACTCTCACCCATAGCAGCAAGTGGGGCTGTGTCAAGCCTCTCATTTTCCAACTCCAACACCTATCCAGTGCTCCAGAGCTGCTTGAGGACCTCCCGTGAAAACCCAAAGGGAACCTTTCTGGAGAAAACAAGACAAACCCAACCTCCAAGCTGCTAGGGTGTGCAATAGAGCCTAGACCCCTTGGGGTTAATCCAACTGGCACCCTGGTCCCCAGGCGCTCACACTGATAACAGGATCACCGCTATGCAGGCATTAGGAATAAGTGAGAAGTAGGACTAGAAGGGACCTCCAGAGGTCATCTAATCCAACCCCCTGCCTGTGGCACGACCATCCCTGTCCAAACTATCCTATACAATCCATAATCCAAACTCTACATACGACTACTATCAACCCTGACAACCATACAGACATAGCGCCCTAACCTGTCGCAGGTACAGCGAAGGAACCACGCAGTCAATGTGCTGCTTATATAAAAGGTCGTCAATATATGCTCAAGAATAGGCCCTGCCACCTCCAGAGGCTCAGGCAGGTGAGCCAGTTTCTGACTCCTGATCTGAAGGGTAAGAGCCAGTAGGAGAGATTTCCAGAGGTGACTAGGCATTGAAGAGAGGGTCTAACTTTAGGGCACCCAATGAGAGACACAATTAAGGGGCCTCCTTGTCAGGAAATGCTGAGCACTTGCTCTCTGACCCCATTAAAAGTGCTTTGAATCAGGTATCTAAAATCTGGGGCATGACCTCGTCATCACCAGTCACATTTGAAACCTTGGCTAACTAGAAAGGCAAAGGAAACAAGCCTTCCTTCCTCCAAAACACCTGGGCTGCTGCAGACACCCCCCCCCCAGGCATGCTGTCACGGGGGCAGGGGGAAGCAAGATGGGAATCAGAAGGATGTCCCTCAGGTCTACTATCCCACAAATTGCCAAGAACTGAGGGGACGTGGGGTCACAGGGCAGGACAGTATGTTTCCCACATCCTAGGCTGGGTCATCCCTCTCATACACAGCTGTCTTCCAAGGTGACAAGGAACTCCCCTACTGGAAAACCAATCATGTTGGTATTGATTAGAATTCAATTAGTTAGCATTCAATTCAGTTCAATCCCATCTGTGCTGTGGGCTGGCCAGGGCGGGGGGAGCAGAGCCCAGAGACAGCAGTTTGCGCAGGGACATAGCTGTCAGATATCGAGCCTGCATAATAATAAAAAATGCATTTTAATCAAAAGATGCCTCTTGAGCCTTGCATTGCAGCCAGGATCCTAAGCTGAATGCGCTAAAGGGCTTGGCATTGTAATGTAAAACATAACCTGTGCTATTGATCCCAAGAGCGCTGGCTGGATGCTTAAGTACAACATACTCCGCTCTTTTCCCAGCCGGCGCTCCTCCTTCCTCCCATAGTCAGTTTAGCCTGGTCAGTCAGGCCTCTCCATCAGTGTTTGATCCAGAAATTAGGATCCACCACGTGTTGACGCAGGGCAGCAAAGGTCAGCCAGGATTTAATAGCTGGAGACAACCACAGGATCTGTCCGAGTCCAGCAATCTCAATCGACAATCCCCCTTGTACTCATTACAGCAGCCCTGGCGCTTCCTGCTGCAAAGGAGCTTCTTTACTCCACTCTACTTTGCACCATCCTTCATACTGCCCTAATTCACTGCCTTGCTCCTCTGCTGTAGGGTCCCTGTCCCTGCCTATATCTCCACACACTGTCTTTAATCACACGGGACTAACTCTCTTTTGTTGCGAATCCAACCACAGCGCAAATCCATTAGTTTCTGTGGAGTGACTCCTGATTCACACCAGCTTTGCTTATAGTCCATACAGTCAGAATCTATCTGCCTATTGCATGCCTGCAAAGTGCCCTGACAGTGCTTGGAAAACGATGCATAATCACGGTCACTGAATTCTCCCCAATATCAGTCATGCAGTGCAGTGAGTCACGATGTCCTTATAGCATAGAGGACTTTTCTTTCTTTTACCCATTAGAGGCCTGATTATTCCAAGGCACTGGAGATCTGCAGCTCATACTGACAGCAGCATACTTGGTGAGTGCTCAGCTATGCCCTGGCTATTGTGTTAATCACTTCAGCACATCTAACTCCCATAAAAGCACTGGGTCAATCCCTGATGCCGTCACTGAGTGGAGTAGTTGATATTGATATCACCCCAATCACACCTGTTGCATGCGTTTTACCCACACACCAATCATGCCCCTTGCAGCAAAGCGCAGGCAGAGCTTATGTGGCAGTGGTGAGATACCAGCATTATCCCCTTGGGGTTATCACCAGGGTGAACAGCTGTAGGCTCCACTTCTGCTAGTGGATCCATACAAACAACTCTCAGTCTGAGCAAAACCCCAGAGAAGCTAGCGGCACTTAGCAAAGAGAATCGGATCGCAGGATCAGGCCTTTATTCTCACCCTGTAGGGGGCTGCCCTGCATCACAGCATAGCACCAGACTTGGTAGCATCCCAGCAACTCATGCACTTGAGCGTACTATGTAACCCGATTCAATACACAAAACAGAGGGAGTTTTAAATTAATACGAAATGTTGCAAACAGCAGAAAAAACAATCAGCCCACAGGCTCCACCATGCAAGATGATGCAGGCAGCCAAAGCAGTGCTCAGGTGAGCTCCCTCTGCCTGGAGGGGTAGGGTAGGTGATACCAGGAACCAGTTTGTGCTGCTTCAATATTTCAGCTCAGGTGCTGCTGGCTATGAAGGGTTAAGTGGACACTGTGGCGGCAGCAGGGTGAAACCAGACTGAAGTTTCTCCTTCTCTTTTGTCAGGTCAAATTTACTGCAGCAGAAGAACATTTCAGGAGAGATTTGTCATTGTTTGTGGCGGCTTGGAAAGCTCCTAAATATGCTCTGTGCAATCGTGAATGTAAATTGAATAGAAGGAAAAGCAATTTGCGAGGCATTAAAATCCCTCGGAAAGTTCCTTTGAAATGATCGATGTCTGTAAACTGCGATGTTATCTAGACCTAACCGAGTTGGGCGTCGCAATCCAATCCCTAAGCTCATTGGCTTCACAGGTAACTTATCAGCCCACGGACCAAATCTGACACTGACCTTAGCAGACAGAGCTGGAGTGGAGCGCTGTCTGCTTCTGCCAGCAATGCGTCTGACTCCATATCTCTTACAAGCACCTTTCCCATAAAATAAGAAAGAGAGACATCAGATTTGCCATACTTGATCAGACCATAAATGTGAGCCTGCTCGCTGATATTTGGCACTAACTTAGCAGCATCTGCAAGGAATACTCACCTCCATCTTGAGCTGTCTACCAGATACCATCCCATCCTGGTGAACTAGGACCTGGCTTTAGGTCCCCACAGGATCTTTCCATCCTGTCTGGATTTCAGCAATGCAATACACCTAGGTGTGAAGCTAGTAGCCGCTACGCAAGCGCAAGAGGTAGCAACACCTCTCCTCAGCAGCATCCTCTATTGCAAGCACATCACATTTGTCCTTCACTCTCTGCATTAGCTTTCTAAAGATTATTAAGTCAAGCTTTTTATCCTCAAGGTGCTTGCTGGTCAGGTCCCAGGAAAGCTATGTGACTGCATAAAGCACCAAAAGGACTGGAGTCTATATAAATAGTTCCCTCCTCCAGTATAACAAAACTTTCCTCCATAAGTGCCAGGCTCATCTGTGCTGGGGAGAGCCCCTTCTCATAGCTGACAAGGACCATCAAATCTACTCCCCTGGGGGATGAAGGTCCAGCACAAACATCATCGCCTGCTTTCTTTAATACATGCAGAGCAGGATGTACACTGAAAGATAAAACACCCTACTAAAACCACTCAATTCGTCCCTTGAGGGCAGGCTGAGAGAGAATGGACCATGCATGACGGATATTACTTATGTCGCTTAATGTGCTATTGGAAGGCGCTTGAGAGACTACAGCAGTGAGCAACAAGGATGAAGCAGGACACAGAACAGGGAATGGTCCACTCCCAAGCCAAGTCTAGCTGCAGGCAGAAAGGGGACGAGAAACCGAGAAAAGTTTTTTCCTCCTGTCATTCATTAGAGTTTCATTTACACCCTGATGCACAAGGGTCCGTTCCTTTTCCAATGTCCTAGTTGAGAGGAGTCAAACTGCGGCATATATACCACAAGTGGCAATAGCAGCCTCTGAGTGTGGCACGAAGCAGATCAAGGAGGGGACAGGCAGCTCAGCTGTGGATAGGGCAGGAAGCAGAAAGCAGAGTAGCAGATCAGCACAAGGGAAAGGGATGGGGGTAGCACTTGGGGCTGGTACGGGGTTAATTCACGGCGCACTTGCCAGAAAGGGTGGTTCCTACTGCTCTAGTTTATTAAAATAAGTGTATCAAAGCTATGTAGATTTTTCTTCATATACTTGTCTGAGCCTTTTTTATTGTTATTTGTTTGGTGGGGTTTTTTAAAGAATTCTGGTAAATATTTGAAGAATGAAAGAACGAAGGGGTTAAGACCAATCCCTTCCCTGCTTCTATCACAGGCAGAGTGTGTCTCTCAATCAGAGTGTGATTGCAATCAGCAGGAAGGTGCCGTTTGCATTAAACAGAGCAGACGGGGAAAAAAAAAAATCAGACTCCGCAATCTGCAAAATTTATGTAAAAATCACAAACAACAATAAAAAAACCCAGCTATTCCCCCTCCACCCGCTCTTGCAATTATTTTCTCCAAGAACAGAGGAGGAGGGCAGAGTGTGAAGCTGGCAGATCTTGCCTCCCTCTGCCTGAACGGGCCAGCCTGAGGTACCTACACCCTCACTACGTCAGCCCTTCAATCAGTCTCTTTTACTACTAATTTTCCCTCATGTTTTTTAATTAAATTCTCTGCTTCCTTCAACTACCAGTCAATGAACCATCCAGAATTTCCTCCAAATACCCTTGAAAATGTTGAACTAGGCAATTAAGTGTGGTAATACAATCATGCCAGAAGAAATATTGCCAAAGAACCATTATCCATGGTGTACATGGACCACGACAGGAGCTGGGGAAGGGCCTCGGGCACAAAAACACAGTTTCCCTGCTTTGGGGTGCATGCGCATGGCAGCTCAGGAACCTGCAGAGCAAACCTGACCCTGAGGAATGGCTACAGCAGCCGGGAGAAGTCACCCAGCTCATCCGTTATCCTATCCCCTACTATATGGACAGAGAATTACACAACACAGAAGCTGGCAGGTATGGGATAACCTATGCAAAGAAGGAGTTTCTTCCTGACCCTCATTATGGGAATTGAGAGGCATCTGTTAGTCCCAGGAGGGTGAACCTATTCCTATCTCAGAGGCACTTCTGTTCCCAGAGCGGGGGAGAGAACGCTCCTACTCTTCACCAGGTAATTCAGTATTGCTCGCAAGCTGTACTTTGGACATCCATTGGGTGAAACGGAAGTCTGCCAAAGACAGACTGGTAGAGAACATGTATCATGATGGACAGAGAGACAGACGGACAATTTGAACTCTGCTCACTATAGCCTATACCTTAAGCTCAGTGACCTTCAGCAGGTCTAAACCCCAGGATACGGCTCAGGTGAGCATGTCACGCAGAACACGATGGAGGCTCAGGATGTGATGATGGTGGGATCGTACTGGCAATAACAAGGGGGCTTCTTAGGCTTTTGTATTGAGGAGCAGCAGGTAGAAGATTTCCTCGAGTAACAGGTGGCTGTACTGGGGATGCTAAACAGGACAATATACTGTTGACAGGCCTTCTACATGCAAGTGGTGGGCTGCTCTGGCTGTTTCTGTGCTCCATGTATTATTGACAGCCCTACCTTGCAGTGCAATCCCCTTTATCTGCCTTCCAAGGGGGGTTGATAAGAAAATGAATCTTTGACTCTGTCATTTTTATCTCAGCTAAAAGAAAACTGAATACCACACATACACAAAAGCCAAATCCACACTGGGGAGGTGACAGCAAACTCATCTAGTACCCTAAAGAGCCTGGAGGTCCTGGCTCCTTGCTGCTCAGAGTGAATAGATTTAACTTGTACATAAGTCGCCTGTGGCTGTTCCCTTGTAATAAGCCAGGGCAGGCTCCAGAGGGTTTAGGAAGTGCCCTGGGTGCTATTTTTTTTTTATTAACAAACAAACAAACAAACAGTAGAAATGGTTGAAATTTTCCACCTTTTGATTTCTGACCCCATTTTTCAGAGAAATATCAAGTGATGAAATACTGGAGAAGGGTTTACGAGTGAAAAAGTCAGTCTGTCTGTCAGGCACCTATAAAGCTGGGCAAAATGCTTTGAAATGTCAGTGGAAAATGTTCCGCAATATTTTAAATTCCTGTATCTGCCCTAATTTTCTACCCGCTCTACAGAAACGTAAACCATAAACAGTATTAAAACAATAATAAAAATAAACTAATGGCAGTCGTAATCTAATAATAATCACTTCAGCCCACTGAACAACAGAAAAAGGACTAAGGAAATGCATTCTTCTACTTCCCTAACAACATCTGTGATTGCTCCTGGGACTATTCATCTGCTAGATTATTTAGATACCTCTATGGCCCACATCATGAACCACACAGTCCAGCCTCCACAGTGAACTAATTATCACCTCTATGGGTCCTTCATAAATAGGTTTTTCCATAGGTTTTTTTTAAATCCAGGCTATGCCCACTGGGAAGGGACATGAAATTCTAGTGGTGGTGCAAGCAGGTGCCCCAGATCCATTCAGGGATCTCTAGTACCAGTGGTGCAGAGGATGTATGCTGCTCCATCCCTAATTTGAACCACAGTGGAGGTGAGAGCACCATGCTAGGCCCACTTCCTGGGTGCTGCCCTCGCACAGTGCACATGATATTAGGGAATTATCATGATAGGGCACAGAATAATATCAAGTGCATGGCTTGTTTTATTGTCCTGGCATGGACTTATGGGGCAGTCAGCTCCACTAGGTTCAGTGAACTGGAGAAGAAACTCTCCACATACTGTTCCTGTTTGCAATGCCAGTTCTCATACATGTTCAGTGCATTTCTGCTGTCTGCACCGGTGACCCACTGAACGCTGTAGCAAATTGCCTCTCTCTGCCTGCCTGACTCTTGCATTCTCAAAGCATAAGCACAGGGTACAAGCCCCATCCATCTCCCGTTAACTTGAGGTCCCAGATTGAATTTAAGTCAGTCGCACCTTTGTATTCATACATCCAGATTCAGCATCACATATGAGTGATTTTGCAGCAACAGCATTGCCTTGACATCGCTCGGGCTGATGTGAGGACGTGAACGGTTCCATGACAGCATTGCACTGTGATATCAGGTGGGGACATTATGACACCGTGTAGCAACTTTATGTCACAATATGATATCATAAATCAACACCATCCCATGCTGACACAATGTGACAGGATAACTTTGAGATCACAGTTGGCTCAACTGTGAGTAATTACAGGGTTGCACCCAAATTTGCTAGTTTGATCTTTACCAACAATTCATAAGCTGCAAACACCTCCCCATAGGCCCTTCTTCTAACTCCTCATACCCTCCCCTCCCCTCTTCCTACCCTCCTCCTAACTCCTCATAAATACATGCTAGATCTGGTCCAAATTTCTCCCCTCTCTGGGGTTTCCTTTATTCTTGTCTAAAGAATACAAGAAAGTAAAAATCCCAGCCTAAGATTTGGGGTTTGTTTTTTTTCTGAGTTTAGCTTGTCTGAAGGCAGAGGCCTTGTAGAGCTTCTCTCATCCTGTTTCTTATGCCTGGGTAGAAGCTAATAGGACCTACTAGGTATAGATCTGGCTGTTTAGGTAAGTAAGAAGAAATGGCTGCACATCTCTATTCAGGATCACAGGACGGAGTATCAGGGCAAGTCTGAACAACAGCTCTGCAGTCTGCACCTCTGCAAAGCCTTCTAGAGCCTAGTGCCCTGCCACACGCACTTGAGAAAACTAATGACACTGCAGCTAATGCACAGCAAAGAAATCTGCAGCAATTCAGGCCAATGCCCAGATCCAGCTCTGCCTCTCTCGGATGACACTATTGTGCATTGCTATGTTGCACGAGAATGCTATTCTGCAGCCAAGCCTCTGGGTGGGCAGTGAGAAGTATATTCAAAGACAGTAAGGTGGGTTTTAAGGAAGCCAGTTTTATACTCCTAGGTATGGAGGCAGAGTCTGTCTTCCAGGCAACAGGTTGAAACCCATCACACCAAATGTATAGGGAGGAGCCCATCAGGACAGGTGGAGTCTATGGTGGGTTGGGAATTTCTGGACAAAGTTTTTCAATGCCACTCTGCTGAAACCAAAACCACGCAAGGAAGCACCTCCATTTCAATGCCACTTTTGTCAGGAAGGTTTCTCGAGTCCAGGTTAGAAGTTCTGGTCAAAGTATGGGACAGGGACTGAGACAGATCCCCCAGAAGAACTGGTACTCTCGATGCTAGGGCGCTTACTTACTTAGCAAGTGGGAAATGCGGATTCCCCCTGTTCTGTCTGATTCAGTCACCCCAGGCTAAAGACTTGGCTTCTTCTCTAGTTAGGATGCTCACCTGGGATGTGGAAGGCACGTCTGAGTCACACACGGACTCAGACCAGGGTTTCTCACAGGTCTCAGGACTCAGTCTGGGTAAATGTCCTTGTCACTCTTCCTGCCCAAGGGCAAGCAAAACTCAGGGGCACCTGAACCACAAGCCTCCAGGCTTGGGGCTGCAAGTACGATACTTGCCAAAGGGTTTGGAAACATCTAGAGCCCCAGGTGCATGTGGAGGATGTTTGCCAGTAGTAGGGCCACTTACAGGTCTGGACACTTGGATTTGGCATTAGTTTTGACTAATTTGGCCATGGATACAAATAAAATTATATATATACATATATATATATATAGAGAGAGAGAGAGATCTATATAAGCATAAATACAAATAGAACAGCTGTGGGGATAGCAAGGGAGGAAGAGAGAGACTCGGTCACTTGTCTCAGAGCCCTGTTCATCTTGATCCTGAGCACAGGCTGCCAGTTCCTAGGAAAGGCCTTGACCCCCCCCCCCCCCGAATGTTTCTGACTGTACTTCCTTTCTCCAAAATGAATCAAAAAGAGCTCACTTTTGTCTCCAAGTGAAACAAAACCAAATGTGAAGCTTGGTATTTCTCATGTAATGGATATGCTTTTCTTGTTGGCCGAGACTCACAAGCAAAACGCTTATTGATGGCATCAATATCATGTCAAATCCCTGGCCAAGAAAAGAGTGCTTTCAAAAACCCCACTGGACACCTCTTCAGATATCTAAATACCTTTAAAAAGCTATGCCTAAGTCTTCAGCCTCTAGTATTTGTGCTGGGGCAGTTCACAAGGGCAATCTTTACAGTAAGAGTGAGTTGGGGGGAGAGAGGGACCACAGCATCACCCCTTCAGGTGCTGAAGCCTGAGGAAGGGCATCCATCCTTTCTGGCTGGCTCAGTGACAGCTACCTTTCTTGTTTCAGCCTTTTCTTCCCCAGAATTAAGGCACCTTCAAAGGTGGATGCTTGCCCTGCCACCAACCAAGCTGTAACTCTGCTGTGGATCAAGGGACGACTTGGGCTTGGATGGAGCACTGGGAAGTGCCATCTGCCTCTGCAAGGGCTGCATGTTCGATTTGATGAACCTCCTGCAGAAGAAATGTAAAGCTAATATTGCGCATGAGTTCTCCCAGCTCGATCCTGAGAGGGCCTGAGCCCCCACAGGCCTGGTTGGGCTCAGGAGGCAAGGCAGGTGCTCAGCACTGCCCGGGATCAGGCAGCCAGCTCGCATTAAAGCGAAGAAGAATGAGAATAAATGAAAGGATAAATAAGAAAACAGGAGTGAAATGAGAATGCGGCTGGCAGTGCCGTCTGCTCATTAGAAGAGGGGGCACTTAACACAACACAGGCAGCAAATTAGCCTTTAATCATTGCCTTCGTTTGCTGGGTTTTATTTTAAAGTGTGTTTAAACTCTGGCGCCTCCCTCACGCAGGCAGCCCTGGGGACTCCGGCTCGCCTCCTGTTTATTCCCCAGCTGCTTTGTTGTCTCAGATCAGCAGAATTAGGGAGCCGTGTCGGCAGAGACACTCCTGTGCAGCCGGCGAGAAGTTCACACAGAAAATTGATATTCGCTGCAAATTATTTTGGATGATTTACTGAAATGAATTAACTCACAGGGACGTGGGGAAAATTCCAACAGTGCCTTGGCCGCCATCTGGGCCCAGCCCGGCTTCCTGCTGGCTTTAGGGCAGGCGCCCTAAGGAGGTGGTCTGTGGAGCAAGTCCTGGTGACCCATGGAGCGACGTCTCTTCACATGGGCTAAGCATGGGTCCAGCACTTCTCTAATGTTACTGTTGCTCTTGAACAATAATTGCCATAGGCATATAGTACAATTGCCAATAATGAAGGAGATACTCCATGCCAGAAGAGTTGAGTTTGCCACCACAGATTGAGGGGAGGGGGGACAACAAGGCACTAACCTCTCTGTCGCCGTGTGCCCAAGGCTATGAAGTGGTCTGAGGTTAAGGTGGTGTTAGAAAAGTTTTGGTTCCTTTGGCTTCATTATCAAGAGCCAAATCCCAATCCCCCTAGAAGTTAATGAGATCTCTGTCACTGACACCCAGACACTAGAAACAAAGCAAGGGAAGATAGGGAAGGTTGCCGAAAGAGAAAATTGCAAAGATGGAGATGTAGGTTGATAGCAAGGAAGGACTAAAGCCCCTTAAAATGGTTACATCACAAGGTATGAAAGCAAAAAGAGCTCAAGTTTCACCTCTCTCGCTCATTCAAACAGCTGCTGAGATTTAGATAAACAAGGTTGGTCAACCCCATCCTTGCTCTAAATCTATTGATCTCTCTAGGTATGAATTTAGCCAGGGCACTTACAATCTAATGCTTGCACGGTATATTGTGGATCCCTTAGTTTCCACATAGGAGCTGCATCTCACTTGCACTTCTCAACTGAAGGGCAGCGACTGCAGCGTGCCACCAAGATGGGTCACTGGTTCCTTGGGAGAAGCCACCTGCACTGCTCCCTGTAGCATGTAGGTCCTCTCCGAAGAGCTGGCCTCCGAGCACTGGCCCTAACAAGTCCTGCTGAGAAGCCAGTGCCAGCACTGGAAGCTCCAGCTGTCAACAGCCAGGCACAGCAACCGAGTGAAAAGTCCCCTTTGTTCATTCAAATACATTGCACAAACGCGTGAACAGAGTTGGAACCTCATGAGTACTGAGATGTCACTTCATATATTTTACATTACAGTTATGACGAGAGATAAAGGCCTGAACAGGAACTGACAGGAAACATATTATATCCTGAGTGAGGGAGGAAAATCCTTGCCACCATCATGCACCTTAGTCCTACCATCAGAAAGCCAGTGCTGCCAGGGTAGTAAAGTAATGATAGCTAGAATTAGGCTGGGAAGGAAAATCTAAGTCTTGTCCACTGAAGGTCACTAAGAAAAAAACAAAAAAGATCTACGGAAAGGTACCTCGGGCCTGAAAGCTTGTCTGAATCTCGCCCAACTATGAAACCGGGGCAATAAAATATATCCCCAACAAAAATCCTTCCCTCCCACAAAAATCGCATGGCATTTTTTGCAGCAGTTGGGGCATCCACGATGAACATTCAAACACAGAGCTACTTATAAACACTTGAACCTAGGTCTGTCCATGCTGCTGTAATATGGGGGTAACAGGATTTGTTAGACCTAGCGTTTATAAGGTGACTAGAGACCCTTGGATGAAAGACTTTAGGAAAATGCAAATAATTATTTAGATTAAATCTCCAGATTTTCTGTGATGGAGCAAACCCTGCCCAGTAGTCAATGCAGACCGCACCAGACAATCACGTTCCCTAAACCGTGACATTAATGTCCCATGGGAACAGCACCAATATCTCACCATCACTGTCATGCTGCTAGTAAGAAGTCTGTGCTATTCCCAGCAGACATTAGTGTTGCCTCATTGAGCACATTTTTCTCATTATTGTTGGATTTACTAATTTTTTTTTCTGATAATTGCACCCTGAATTTGCAAAGGGAACAAACACTTGATGCCTCAGCACCCTCACATTGCTATGAAAATCACAGTTACCACGTACACCATGGAGTCTCCACTCTTTTAAGGACAGCAGCAGACTCCAGGAGTGAGAAATTGCAAGTCAGGACTCCTAAGTCCTAGTCCTGGCTGCACCGCTCACCTCGGGTCACTCACCTTGTAACCCTATGCCTCAGTTTCCCTTCTGTAAAGGGATGACAATGGTCCCAATCTATTTTTGCAGAATGCGCTGAGATTTTTGGATGAAAGGCACCGGGCACAATGTTGAACAAAAGCTATATTCTAATGGAGCAACTGTTCTCCTTGGCTTGCATGTCCTCATGTACAAACAGCCTCTGTTACAAACCTTTGCCTTCAAATTAAGGCACGTACCTCAAACAGGGGCCCCGACGGACGCAGGGTTTGATAAGGGACCCTGCGACACAGACTCCCATATGCATGCCTCAGTGTGGCTGTTAGACGGCTCTTCAGAGGGTTATACTCAGGCTGTAGCATTTCAGGATTTCTAATTAGCACATTTGCAGTGCACAAATTCATCATACCAGCTTCCTTCCCAGCTCCACTGGGTGCTGAGCTTATGTAAGGGATGGACTGGACTCAGCCCTTTAATCCTGGTTTTCTCTCCCCTCTTTCAACCCTCAACCCACCCCCTGTACCTCAAGCACACCAGGAAAATCCAGATCCAATCTGCTACTTGGGTGACTGCAAGGGATTAATTTGGCACCTAGCTTCCAGGCTGAACTTCCCTAGTGCTGCTTCATCAATGGAAGGGAAAGCACCCCTGACTTGCAAGAGGTCCTCATCTAACAGACCAGCAAAAGGAACTCCTCTGTTCCCCTCTGTGGGCCCAGGACGGATTGGGGCATGAAGACGGGTTTAAGCTGCCCAGCGTTATGTATCCATGCTTCACCATAAAGTAAACTGGAGCAACCTTGGCCCCCCCTCTACCTTGTACTCTATCTCCCATGACTCCCTTTGGGCCCTGGGAAGCCAAGAACAGATTTGCCCCAGTCCACTGCCCAGGGCAGGCCCAAGGAGAGTCCACGGACAGCATCACAGGTCATTTCTAACCACTCCCAATGCCCCTTACATTGGGAGACTGGACAAATGAGGTCTTCCCCTACTGAAGATCAAGGCCCTTGTCTAATCTGACAGTGCCCTAAGGTGAAACCTAATCTGAATCTTCAGGCTCAGCACCTTCCTTTGAACCCAAAAATATCTTCTCAGGCATACAGGGGAGGTTTGGAGCCTGGGGGGAAGAGGATCACCCTGAAGCCACTTCAGATCCACTTCAGTGCACATGAGAGCAGGATCTAGCCCATCCTCTGCCCTCCGCTGGGCACCCAGCCTTGTCAGATGCAGTTTTCCCATGGCTGGTTTATGTGTATCCTGTACATAACTGTCTAAATGCTGCAAACGCTTTGAAATAAGCATGGAAATTGGTTTCCAGGCTCCAGTAGTTTCTAAATAATGGATGTTTAAGATAATAAAAATAAAAAAAAATGACACAAAGCGGATTATAGGGGGGAAAAACCAAGAACATTTTCAGTGCAAACCTCCCAAGAAAGCTGAACCTGAGCCATAGGGCTCCAGCAAAGGGTGCGCAGAACTGCTTGTGGGCAAGCAGAGCGTGGAGCAGGATGCAAGGGGGAGCCACTGGCTGGAGCTGCCAAGTCTAACCACTGGCCCCTTCCACGCAGCCAGCCTCATTTCTCTTCATTCCCTGGAGATCCTCTTCACTTTATATTCTGCCTCAATGCAGATGTAATATATTCTGTCAGCACAAAATTTGGGCTGAAAAATGTGCTGGCCTTCAGAGATGTCTGGATTGAAATGCGAGGCAGAGGGGAGGGGGTGGCCAGAGCTGAGAGCTGGCACTACATGAAGTCAGCTGGGCTGCGTTCAGAGCAGACGCGGCACGGAGATCTAGAAGAGACATCACTGTGGGGCTTTACCAGAGGCCAAGAGGCAGCACTGGCTACTCCTCAGGACAGTGGGCTAGGCATGAAGAAACTTGGGCTGCTCGTGCCTCTATAACTAGCTCCTTGCCGTGTGCCTGGGACTGCATGGCTCTGCCTCGTTTCCCCCAACCACAAAAGGAGGATAATATTTGCCTAAGTCTGCGAAGTGCATAATATCCTCATAAAGAAGGTCCTATGAGACTCCTGTTTGCAGGGTAGTCTTTTACTATTTCTTTAATGAAAATTTTTGTGTTCCAAGCCAAATCAAGTCCAAATCCACGAGTCAGTCCAGAACCATAAGTGGTCCTACAACCGGCAAACATCTTCCACTCCCGCTAGGGATTTCAGCTATTTCCAATGTCTTTTGGCGGGCACCCTATGTGCAGGCACAAGCCCAGAGGTTTGGGGTTTGGACGAATGCCCCTAAGTTTCACCTACCCTCAGCCATATTGCTGCAGGAGCAAACTAGGGAGGAGGCTCCCATTTCCATAAAGTGGGCTTTAAGCCCCAACACCTCAGTGGGTGCTAAACCATGCCAGGAAAACAGTTATCCCTGGGAGTGCTTAAGGAAAACTGCCTTCATGGACCCAGGTGCATGGTGTTTCCCCTACCAGGTAAGTAGGGCCAGGACGGCAGGGCAGTCGGATGTGGCAGGAAGCCTGGATGCCTGCAGCAGCGGGCACATGCTGAGACTGCTTACATCTGGGGCTCTCACACCATCACCATCTCACACCGATGGTGACATGTCCCACAGTAGTGCCAAGTGCAGCATAGGTGTGAGCGAAATACTGACTACAGCCAACACCTGCTCACAGCAACACCTGGGAAGAGCAACTGCAAAGGAAAGGACCACATTCCCTACTGTGTGTTCAGACCAGGCGCCATATAATAGCAACGTCCACTGAGAAACCACATAGCACCAACACATGGACATGTTGCTACTAACACGTGCTGACAGTATCCCCCTCACTATGTGCCCCAAGTTGTCAGAGGGTGGGAGACAAGAGGACCCACTCATCTGGTTTTGTGGATGGCTCACCCTCCTCCCATCCAGGTTTCAGCACAGCAGCTGTCAGAGCAAGGGCTTGGCCTTCTTCACATGGCACGGCAGTGCTGGAGCCTGAGAAGCTCATGGCTGTACCAGTTCAACCCCTGACCCTGCTCTGAGTTTTATACCTAGCTCATGTGTTCATTCTCTGTACATGTAGAGTTTGCATGGGCCAGCTGAGTGCCCTGCCTGCCAGGCAGTGTCTGGGAGCCTACAGAGCAGGCCTGTATTCAAGGAAAGTTCCTATCAAAGTCAATGGAGTTACTCCCCTGGAAGAGAAGGGTCCCAGGACAGGGGAAGTGGACGAAGAGGAGCCCATTTTCCTCGCACAGAAGTATTTGGCAGAATTAACTTCACTGGAGCCCATGGGACGGCCCTAAGGTGGCCCTAAAGGCTTTTTGCTGCCTGTTTTTCTGTTCCCCCCACTGTAAAAAAAGGGAACAGACTTACCTACCTGGCCACTACCATGGGGCATCCAAGACTCCATTTGTTACAGTTTGCCAGCATTTTGCAACCCTTGGGTGGAAGCTGCCAGGGTCGGGCTGCCTCTCTTCTCTCTCTCAAGAGCTGCCTGGGGGCTGCAGGGGACACACGTGAGCTGGCTCCCACAGGACAGCTGCCAGCAGTCGGCAGTGGGTATTCTCAGGCCCCTGCAACATAATTCCCAGGGCTGCTGTGAACCCACATGGCTGCCTACCAGCTGTCATCCCTGTGCCATGCATGGCTTGTGCCCCACTTCATCCCACTTTTACCTTGCTTTCAGGGAAGAGAAGGTACCCTGGCTCTGCACACGTTCACAGCACACGGAGAAATGTGTCTTCACTGCATCTGAGTGGCACAAGTGCAGGAGGGATAGGTGCAAGTTGGCTTTAACCTGAAGGAGCAAGATGGACTAGTAACCCAAGCACTTAATGAGAGCCCCTATGGGCATAAACAACCCATGCCAAAATCCACATGGCCTCAGTTTCCCTGTTATTTTGACTTGAATTACCCCAGTAAAACTAGCCAAGCTGTGTCTGCACAGGCTACAGTCACAGCTCCAGCTGCAGTGCTGACATAGCCAGCAAGAACGGCAGCAGGGAGGAGTGAGGATAATAGCCCTGACCCTTCACGTCCCTCCTGACCTACTGGACAGGACGGCATTGTTCTTGCCCTTTTCTAAAAAGCTGCATGGCATTCATTGGGATCCTCTCCAGAGGGAAGGAGAAACTGTAAAGAGCCTGGAGATTTCTACTGCCCTTTCCCAGCTTCTACTGCAATATTTTCCCACGATGCTACTGTACAAGCATCTTCTGGGATTTCCAGCGCTCAAAGGACAGTGATGCCCACTGGGAAGGCATGCACTTTAATTAGCTGGAGTGAGTTACCTATATGTGTCACCCAAATTATGCACACGCGTTGTAATTCACTCAATGGGGCTTTTCGCCAAAGTCAGCAAAATGAAGAGATTCAATTACAGCCTTTGACTGGGGCTGCTTATTGTTATTTATAATACAATGCATCCTGGCTACAAGGGAGAGAAAGAAAGAGATGTACAGGTGCTGAAATGCTGGCTGTCTTGCCAGTTAATTGAAATGCCTGCGCCTTGCTAAGATTGCTTATTCTGGCCTCCATGACACTGGGTGGTGTGATATACCTGCTGCACTGTAATAGAGAGGCGCTGTCTTAAAGGACACCTGTGGAAGGAATAGACCTCTTAATAGCAGCCAACTCCTGCGCTCCAAACCAAATAGCCACAGAGATACAACAGGGGGTTTTAAATGAATCCCGGATGAGTGCTGTTAGAGGAATGATTCTCTTTTTAAAAATGGCATTGCAGAGTTTCGGGGCCATTTGCTCTGAATGATTCCAGCTCTGGCTGCAGTTTATAAGCAAAGAGATTATTTTTTCCCCCTCTAGCTGCCCAGCACTACAAGCTTCTCCTGTGATGCAAAAAAAACCCCCATCTGGGGCCTTGCTGTCTTTCCTTGCCGCTAGAAAAAAAAAAGATGCAGCAACTGGAAATTAGACCATTAGCTCTTGCAAGTGCCAGAGGCCAGGGCAGACTTCAGCTGGCTGGCCCGTAGCTGAGGCTAGTTGGAAGAGCTGTGCTCGGTGCTACAGACTTTCGGGGTGCCTTTGATCAGCTGACAGCACTCAAGTGTTTAATGTCCAGCAGCTCCCATCCGCCCCGACAATGGCCTACACATCCAGCAAAGCGCCATTATCTTCCTAAAACAGTTCCAGCCTTCCTGTCTGCGGGGCAGCACACCGGGGAGTCCCAGCCTCACCCTCCTACTATGCAGAGGAGTGAGACAGCGCTCAGCATCCCTTATACTTCTAAAGGCTAAAGCCCCCGATACATGGTGGAGGTGCGTATGGCAGAAATTCACTTCTCTTGTCCAGCTGAAGGGAACCCTTTGCCTGAGGAAGGACTGTCCAGTGGTTATGCTACCAGCCAGACACCTGGGCTCCCTCCTCTGCCCCAGACTTCCTGTTGTGTCCTAGGGCAAGCCACTGATGACAAGGGGAGCAGGGGAGTGCTACAAGGTCTGCATGGCAATGCCAGGAGCAAGATGCTTCACACACTGCTACCCAAGCTTGAATGTGAGGCAGCGTTGCTGGTTAAAGCGCAGCTCTGAGCAAGAGACAGAGGATGCGAGCCAGGCTCTGGGCAGCTGCTCGGGGCTTTGCTAATCCGGGCCTAATTCCTGGGCACTGGTTTGTGCTGAGTGTGAGCAAATGGGCAGGGTGTGCTCCTCAGCAGCGCTCCCAGGTTTTTCACGAGGCAGTGTAACCACACTGTGAACAATGGGGCTCACAGGCTGGGTGCATATAAATCCCCTTGACACGTTACGGCCAAGGCCATAAAACAGGGTAGACCCTGGCTGGTGGAGCAGTCTCTCTCCCGTGCGTACGGAGGGGCTTGGCTGGAGGCAGGCTCCATGCAAACCTGGAAGATTCCTCAGGCTCCCGGCAAACCTTGCAACTTAATTTCTTGATCAGTTCTGACAGCCCAAGTTTTGTCAGCCAGAAACATTCCCCAAAAAAAGTCAAAGCAACTTGGAGATTTGATTGGGGAAGGCATGGAGATGAGAAGTAGAAGGAAAGAGAACATCCCTGGAGATAATGGTGAATATGTAAACTTTCTCAATTGCTTCTGCCTACCCATACTTCTCCGTGTTAACTAGACAGACATCTTGTATGTATTTGATAAATAAGCCTCTCCATTTATTCAGCGGAGTGAATTTGTAGCTATTATGATTCAAATGGCACGACAGGTTTTGGGGTATTTTTTTGCTATTGAATTGGAAAAAAAACAACAATAAAAACAACAACACGAAAATTGCAAAATCCAAAGCAATTTACTTTGCATACGGATTGCCACAAAATATATAAGTTTGCATATATATATAGAAAACCCCCAAACACTCCAACCAACCACCTCTTCCCTTTAGGTAATAGGGTGAGGGATGTGATAAATAATTTAGAAATTGCTACCATCACTTGCTTCTGAGAGATGCATCTGGCATGTGTTACAACAAGGCACATGCTGTATTCATTACCCATTGAGCTACATTTTAATTTCTCCCTCATTAACATTATCTGCTACTGGGGTTGTGTATCAAGTCAAATCCTTGGAATGTCAATCAATTCATTAGATGGTTGTTTAGTTTGTCATATGTGCTGTTATCTCTTATTAGGCTGCCACGCCGATCAATCAATCAAAGGGGAAGGGAAACGTGGTTAAAAGTGGAAGCTGTGTTGCAAGCAAGGATAGGTTTTGTGCTTCAGGATTTAAACCAGTCTTTTCGGAGAGAAAAATGTGAGTAAACTGGCAGCTGGGCAAGAGTACCCCGCCCCCGCTTTGATTTTCTTTTTCTTTTCATTCTGAAGCAGAACAAAAGGGAGAAAAAAAATCAAAATTTCCTATAATGTTTGCAAGAAGGATATGATCTGGGTCAACTCTAACCAGCTCCAAAAGACACCATAAAAAAGGCAAATGAATCAATATCACCACCAGCAGATCTCAGTGCTTGACAAAGGACTGAACTCTATGATAACGTTCCCACCCCACAGATGGGGAAACCGAGGTACAGAGAAGTGAAGTGAGTTCTACAAAGTCTCGGCCACTGTTAGAGCTGGTCCCTGTCACATACTCTGTCCATGAAGCCATAGTGACTACCAATTTTAACTCCCCTCTGCCTACTCAGAGTCCTTTCAGCTTCTTCTGAACTATCTGATACAGGTCACTAACAGAGATGGGAAACCAGAGTAAACTCCTCAGCAATGAGTTTACTTCTTCTATCCAAAAGGTAAGTGGCTTCCACAACCCAACCTCCCCTGCTGGGAGATGGACAGGGAACTGGATACCTCCAAATAGGGGAATCATCCACAGAACTGGTTGTTTCATCAGTGCCGTCCACCGACGGACAGCAGCTACTTCAGTGTCTCAATAAGGGACAAGGCAAAAAGAAGAAGCAGGACCATATCTGGAGCTGGGGGTTTGGAAACCTGATCTCCACATTGGCTTGGCTATGTTGCTTTTGGGACCCAAGTTGCTCAAATACACTCCAGAACAGGGACAGAAGTGACCGCAATGTGTGTAAGGAGCCTGCCTTCCTCCTGCCCCTTTGCTCTGCCTACATGGACTTCATTTGCTGCAACTTGAGTCCATTCCTCCTTGTTCTGCCATCCGCCACCACTGAGAACAGTCCAGCTCCACCCTCTTTTGAACCCCTCTTCGGGCACCAAAGCCTGCTGTTAAATCCCCTCCCACCACTCCCAGTCTTCTCTTCTCCACCCTAAATAAGCCCAGTTCCCTCAGTCTCTCCTGAAAAGTCATGTGTCCCTGTCCCCTCACCATTTTCATTGCCTTCCACTGAACTATCTCCAACCCGTCCACATCATCTTTTCTGTAGTGGGGGAAGCAAAACTGGACATAGTACTCCAGATGTGGCCTTGCCAATGCAGAAGAGGGAAATCATTCCTTCTTTCGATCTGCTGGCAACACACCTACCAATACAGCCCAGGATGCTGTTAGCCTTCTTTGCAAAAAGAGCACACTGTCGCCTCATATTCAGTTTATTGTCCACTGCAACCCCCAGGTCCTTTTCTGCAGAGCTGCTGCTTAGCCAGGCAGCCTCCAGCCTGTACCAGTGCATAGGATTGCTCCGTCTTAAGCACAGGACTTTGCACTTGCCCTTATTGAACCTCATGAGATTTCTTTTAGTCCAATCCTCCAATTTGTCTAGGTCTCTCTAATTCCTAGCCCTACCCTCCAGCATATCTACTACTCCCCCCAGCTTGGTGCCATTGCTTACGCACTGCCTCAGAGCTTGTGTGTTGCCGTAAGCAGACACGGTCTCACCCAGGAAAATCAGCATCTCCAAGTGCCCTCACCCAATCTACTTGGTTTGCTGGAAACCCCATTCACAAGTTGCTCAATGGAAGATTTGAGTGCTGAGTGCCCAGAAAATTAGAGTGCAACCATGGGTGCTCCTTGTTTTAAAACCAGGCATCTTGTGGCGCTATACGACACAACTACATAGCAAGCATCTTTTAAACCTGCCCAGTCAATGTTCTGCAGGCTCTTTTGTGCTGTGATTCACATACATTTGGCTGCTCAGGTCAATGTGCAAGGATCTTCATGAAAAAAAAATCAAGCAATAGGAATCCAGGGGGAGCAGCAGTGCTTGGGAAGAGGCTTAAGGGTGCCGGGGGGGGACTTCTGGAAAAGGTGTTTAAATATTTTTGTACTAACCTTCACTGAAGAGCTACAGACAGGTACAGATAATGCACCTGGACAGATAAAAGGGAAAAAAGTCTGTTGTGACAGAGGCAGTCAATGGCACAGAACAAATAGCAAGCGCATTTGGATCACATATCATCAATGCAAAATGCTTGTCAAAGTAACCAGCAAAGGAGCATAAAGCACAGTCTTCCTTTTCAAATGCAGAAAAGGGTTAGAAGTCCTGGCAGATTGATAAGAAGTCAGGGAGACACAGCTCGCTTGTCCCACACAACTTGAAACCTAGCTTCAAGTTGCCACAGCAGTTAATGCTGCCCCAGGCAGGCAGAAGGCCCTGCATCTGCCCTGACACCTATTGCAGGCATCTTAAAGAGCAGCCCGTGACTTGCCAGTGAAGTGGCAGCACAAAGCAGAGCTGACAAGGTGCTGTCCTGGAAGGGAAAAGCCTCTTTTGCAGGTCTGTAAAACTGGGCTCTGAGCCACTGGTAGATCTCTTGCCTGTGCTTTGTCATAGCCAGCCTGGTGGAGCCCAGTGCGAGGAAGCAGATGTGCCAGGAGGGCAGCCCAGTGTTATGCTCCCCTCCACAGGTTTAACACACATGCCCCTCTTTCTGTTTTCTTCCCCAGCTCCACAAACGCATGCGAATGGTCTCTGCTGGGCTGTGGTCTCCAACAACAGGATATAAATCACTCCCATGAAAGACCTCCCAATATTGGGAGAGATCCCAGGGATTCAGAGTGGTCCTTCTCCTTCCCTTCTAGCTCTCACTGTCTACAGCCCTGGAGAGGGAGGAAGTTTTCTTCCCATCCTTCATCATTCGCAGCCTCTGGTAGTGATTCCCCAGTGCCCACGTGACAAAGACACCGGAAAGGGGCAGGGGAGAGGGCCCTCTACCTTACC
>JAGPOW010001661.1:6595120-6608229 GCA_030014935.1 Caiman crocodilus
CAGGCGCTCTGGGCTCAAGTTTAATTTTTGTTGCATGAGTACACAGCAAGTGAGCGAGCCAGCCTGGGAGCATGGCTGTGCCTGGTTCAGAGGAAAAGGAACAGAAGTGGAACAGGGCTTTAGACTGTTATGCTGGTCCCTCTCCCTCAGCACACAAGGCCATTTTTCCTGAGGCCACAGTGCTGCATCAGAGCCATTTGCTACTCTGACTTAAACCCGTGCAGCAAACCCATGGCAGACTCTGTGCATGCAGTGCCCCCAGTGCTGCAGGCACGGCCAGTCTCAAGCCATACATTTCTCATATGTGCTATGCCGGGAATGTAGCAAAGCCATGCCAGGGTCCATCCCCTCTCCCCACCTGGCTGCTCTCATAATGGTCTCCAACATGCTTGAGATCATTATCCCCAGGTGTCCCACTGAGTGGATTCCCCATCTCCTGTGCGTGTTCACTGTGTGTGACCAGAAAACTGCGTGGCTGAGAGCATCCCTTCCCAGTTGCATACTGTAAGAGAGCCTGGGAGTCCTGCCTCTCATTCTTGTTCTGCCAGCACTCGGAAACACGTTCCCTCCCTGCCAGGCCTGCTCTGAAATAAAGCAGAGCCTTGTGTGGGCTAGATAAACTCAGCCATGCAGCGGGACAAGGCAAGTGGGTGAAATGCAAACTTCCTGAAACCAACCGGGGGGGGGGGGGTCAAACCATGGAAGAAAGTCAGACGACATCTGTGAGCCCCTCTTAGTGGCAGCTAAGATCCAAAGCACAGATCTCACACACCCAAAATGGGAGCAACACTTGCGCTACCAACTGCTATACCTAAAAACCTGGGAAACCCTCTCAGAAGCTCCCTTCTTTATCTCCTGCCAAGTTTGCAGATGTACAGCAGGGAGAGGGGATGGTGTAGATAATTCACAGGGAAGATCCAAGCTTTGTAAGGGCTTACGTGAATCAAATCTCCGAGTCAGCCTGCTATCACCTTTTAATTGCCATTTGTCACAGACACGTGTGACAGATGTTCCCATGTCCGTCATGGCACAATGTGAAGGGACGTGGAACACAGGGTCCCTGCAACACAGAGGGAACTGGCTTGTATCCTACAGACCAATGCGGTGGAAGTCAGTCCTTATCTTGTGCAATCTTTCCTATGTCCCTTTAGCTTTTTGCTGGGAGAGGAAGGCAGGGGGAAAGCCTCAGTTCTGATGCAAAAGCCATCATCTTGGTCAACACTATACGCACATGCCTCTACCACTTGAGCTAAAGAGCCAGCTCTTCAGGCCAACGCAGGTGCGAGACCCCAGGCCCTCTGAGGGCTCACACAAACCATCAGACTGTACTTGAATACGTGCATCCCACAGCATGAAGAGGATTTTGGGGATGTGCAAAGGGATCAGGGTTATACAGCTGAATGAGTTTGCCCTAGAGATTTTAGATGCTCATCAAAACACCTAGAAACCCCCTCCTCTTGCATAGAGGGGATGCTTCATGTCCAGCCTCAAACCCCATTCAGTCAGGCAGTCTCCCTGAAGACACATTAACCATAGCAAGGCCTTAAGCTTAAGAACCAGAGCTACTGAAAAACTTCAAGCTGCTGCAGCACATCAGTTAATTTGTAATCATGGAAACGGCCGGCCCAGGTCACAGGCTGTCAGCAGAGGAGCGGGGGAGGGCTGCAGTTGGTGAGCTGCTCCTTTTTTTCCATTTCTTTTAAGGGGATTTCATTTTTTAAAAGTTGCCTTGATAAGGAATTTAGCAGGGCAAAGCAAGATTACACCGCAGCGCTGAGTCGCTAAAAGCCAGGGGCTTGGAGGAGGCTCCAAGGCTGATTCAGATCCTTGGGGGCTGTGCTATCTATCTATCTAGCACCACATAGATCCTTCTATCTAATCTATAGAGCAGCCTTTTATCTAGCTAGCTAGCTATCATCGTGCCTGCCCTCTACCATCTGCCTATTTATCACCACGCATAGCCTCCTGTCTGCCTAGCCATTGCTACATAGATCCTCCTATCTACCCATCATCTACCCATCTTTCTTTTGCCATGTATACCCTATCTCCTGTTTGCCCTCATGCACACCCATCATCTGTTGAGCTCTTACGTTATAGGACCTTCTACCTCGCTAACTCTTGCTGTACATCTCTTTCCATCTGTTTGGCTATCATAACTGTTCATTGGGATGGCTTCTCTTCTTTTTCTCCTTTTAGATTAGACAATTCAGGGCATTGGCTTCCTTGCTGAAATCAAGCATAGCGTGTGACTTCAGAATGACATGACTAACTACCTCTAACTAACTAACTTTGGTCAGGCCAAGTGAACCGTCACTCTAAACCCTTCTCCATCTCTGTTTAGAGACAGGACACTGCCTTCCCCTTTGCTGCCCAGACACACGTGCCATTTGTGTCTGAATCTGGATCCAACTTTGTAGTTACCTCTTCTCTCCGCAGACCTGGGATTTTCAGAAGGGCTCAGTCACAGCCTAACTCCAAGCTGAAGTGCAGCAAAGGCAATGCAAATCACCTCCTAATTTTCTCTGCCTACCCTACCCCCTATCTTTACCATCTTGTCCATAGCAGAAAGCATCTGTGCATTTCCGGCCTGAGTGTCTTTTAGTTCAGATACTAATAAGCAAACGAGAACGTGCAAGGGCAAAGCTTTCATGAGAGTGTGTTTGTACATGTACGGTGCACCACTCTTCTCATTCACCTTTCTGGGGCCACCTGGCCTCCAGTTATCTTGCCTGCTTGGTGCCCGACGATCATCCGAGATCCCTTCTGGCCTTAGCTCTATCTTAGGTTCATAGATTGTATCACAACCAGAACATAAAGGGCAGGTCCATGCTGCTTGGCAGCGCCCCTGAGATCCCTGCCCACCTGCTCCCACCACTTCTGTACCAAGCCCAGCGAAGCCACCCTGAGGAATTGGGTGATTTCAAGCACAGAGACTTTAAAAGCAGCAGTAGGAGGTCCCCACCAGAACAGCTCCATTCCTGGCTTTGGCCCATACAAATTAATGGTCACTGCCCCTGGCACAGGGCAGTGGAAAGGCAAGTGAGGAGAATCAGGACCACCTTTTTGCAGCACCACAGCCTTCCTGTTTGACCTTGTCCCTTAGTCTCTGTGGATGTCATATCCTCCATAAAGATAACACCACTGCCCTCCTTCTCAGGGTGCAGTGAGGCTACATCATCAGTGGTCGAGAGGGACGCATGCACTACAGGGATGGGTGCCCCACAAGTTCCTCAGACAGGCAGGTATCTTGCACACATACGTTGTCCCCTTTACTATAGCACAGGCAGAAGAGGAACTGAGGGGCAGAGAAGCTGAATGACATCCAGTTAAGCATCTCAGTTAACCACTGAGCCCGCTCTGAAGCAGGAGCTTGCCCTGCCTCAGCCCTGGCTGATGCTAACCGTGTGAGCAGCACACCTCCGCCCACCCTACAAGGGACATGAGGGAGGAAAAAAAGGGCCTGCTGAGAAGTAGCAGGAGAAAATCTGTGCTGGAAAAGGGAAACACATGAATGGCATTTAAAAAACAAAAGCTGCTCCTTTAATTACGGCCTTTGTGCTTTATCACCAATAGCATTTCTCCCACATTCATCAGCAAACCTGGTAATAAATCAATCGTGGGTAGCCAGGAGCTGCAGTCTGGCTCCTTCCCTTTCTCTTCCCAGTTCCCTTGGAGCATTTGCTCCATTAGTATGCAGTCCGGCACTGCCAGTCAGTACGTTGCACATCAGCTTTGGGCTGAAGCCGGTATCAAGCTGATGCCCCCAGCACAGATTTCACGCAGCCAGCTTTGGCAGGAGGGAAAGGAGGGACTCGTGAAGGAGATGGAGAACGTGCCTGTCTCCCTTTGGGGGTGTCTGTGTGAACACGTATGTGCAGAAAGGTGGTATTTATGCAGGCATGTGCAGGCTTTATGGGGTGCCTGCCTGTACCTCTATGGTGCAGTTACATATGTAACCTGCTTCCTGGTCCACTGACATCATATGCAGGAAATATACTGCCTGCTGTACACGAATCAGCCTCATCTGCTTAGCTTGTGCTCTGAGAATTATGCCAAAATTCAAAACCCTTTACTGTCCCTCCCCAACCCACACTGCTTTCTGTTCTTTAGCAGCTTTTCATTCCTTCCTTTCTTCCTCTGGCTCCATCTCAGCTCCATTTTCCTTTAGGAAAATCTGCAAGGCATTGTCAGAGATGATTACCCCTAATCCTCTCCCAGTAAGTCACTTTAACCTCCCCTTTCTCAACAGCCATCAGTGCCATCTGGATACACATTGGAGTGATGACTGTAACCCCGGAGGAATCAGCGGTGCCATGCATTAGGCTGGCCTGGAGGAAGAATAGGAAGGAAGAGGTCTTTTGCTTCTTACCAGCTCAGAGGTGACTCTATAGCTTGGGCATGACCCAGAGCCATTGCTGTCTGCTGTTGGGTGGCCTGTACAAAATTGCTTGATGGTCTCAGTCCAATTCCTAGTGGAACAAGTGTGCAAATCAAATTGACGTCAAGTGCTAATTGGCCCTCTCATTAGCACTCTCAGCACAGAAGCAGAGGACCGGATGCAGCCCATGCTTCCAGGGCAGAGTGGGAGGCAGGTTGGCCGGGATGCCGAGGAAGCTCGCGCTGCTTCAGGATGTGCTATACATGCTCAGGGGCTAAACACGGGGCCTCCGAGGCAAGGTAGGCTCCTCTCACCAACAAGAGAGGTTCACTAGAAGCCATCAGCTCTCTTCACATAAACAAAACACACGTGTGTGTCCATGTGCCACGGGGTGAGAGAATGTGTGCACACACAAGCATCCTATGCATGACTATTCCCTTCCCACCCCCTCCAACAACACTCCCAAAACCAAGCACATCAGCCCTTGAGGAACTAGGAGGAGGATCAAGATGAACAGTGCGGGACAGGTGATAGTCATATTAATACACATCTAGTGGGTGCTCAGACCTGGGGGTGACAACAGTGGCTTGACACCAGAATCAAACAGAGCAGCTGATAAGTAGAGCCAAAGTGAGGGCTGGGTGCTTATCTGTCCCATCTACTGATTACCGAGCTGCCACATCATCCCAGCCCACTAAGCCTGGACGAGATAGAGTAGTTTAAATCTTGCTGAGCTTTGAAGATGGAGCTGCCAGACCGCAACAGCATTAAATGATACATCCAAAGAGCAGGACATCCAGAGTGTGCAAAGGGCTCCACAAACGAGCTGCTCTGCCTGCGGGAGAGGCTGATGGGAAGCACTAAGGAAGAGGCCATGTCTCTCTGTACCCCATAGACGTACATGCACCATCTCTCACATGCGTGCTTGTGCTCCCCCCTCAGCTAGCCTCATGCCGGGTGCTCGGGGCTTGACGTTTTCAGTTATGATTATTTATGTTCGGTTAAATGCGCGGATCTGGCCACAGGTGATTTCTCTTTGCCGTCTGCTCTGTGACCTGAGCTAAGCATTGAACTGCTGGGGCCGGGTACTTCACTGCAGATGTCATTAATTTCCAGATCCCAGATCCCAGCCCCACTCCAAACCTACAGAGACAACTCCTGGGAATTTATGGCAGCTGCAGCCTTGCTGCCTCGCATTGCCCTCCCTCTCTCACCTCCATCTTTGCCAGTACAACTCCTGGGACCCTGGTGTGCTGCTGCTGTTGCAAGGTACCCCTCCCCAGCACAATCCTGCCCAGCCTGGCGGACGCTGGGGGAGCTGGGAGTGCTCCCAGCCTCTCAAGCTCAGGCCCCCAGGAGGCAGCTGTAGCAGCTCGGGATTTTGAATAAAGATCATTTTTAGGGTGAGTAAACAATTCACCAAAAATGTGAGTTCCGTGCAGAGGATTTGCCCAATTTGGCAACTTTGGCCAAAAAACAAACAAAAGCCACCCCCAAAACAGCGAAACACTCCCCACGGGAATGTTGAAATAGGTTATTCTGACATTTCCAAAACATCTTCTCAATCCCAGTTGGATTTCCTGATAAGGAGAGGCAGATGTCACTCCCACTACTTTACCCCATCCCCTGACTTCTGCTCAGCTAGGCCCCCCTCTCTGTAAGAGACAGAGAGGGGACACTGGGACGGGGCTCCTGACTCATTGCAGAGCCTCCTAACCAGCAGGTGCAGTGGCCACGCTCTCTGCGCCACGCTGCGTGCAAGCCATCCCACAAAATGGAACAGCTCTAACCAGCAACGCCCTGTGATCCTTATGGGCTGCAGTGCAAGGGGCTCATCCAGGAGGTGGAAGACCTCAGCATAAACCCGCACCTGAGGCAGAGAAGTGATTTGAATCCCAGCCCTCTGCATCCCTGGTGAGGGCTCTAGCGCCTGAGATAAGAGATGTCAGTGCAAAAGTGACCACTACCTTCTTGGTTCTCACCACTCCCTTGTGAGTCGGGTTCTTGCATTGCAAAATGTGTTTATATATTAAAAAAGCTGTAATGCGCCTGAAATTGGAAGGGTTTCCCCTCTTCCCCCACCAACCCCTGGTTTCTCTGAACTGCCAGCAGACCAAATAATCAGTTCCTGGCACAGTGCGAGCTCTGAGCCTGCCACCCTGTCCCCAGAGAGCGAACACCTTCGCTCCCAGCCTGGCAAAGTCCATACCCTTTATAACGCTCAGTCATTCCCAGGCAGTAAAGAGATGAGTTGTTGCTAGCACTCTGCTCCTCGAGACGCTGCTCTGCCCCACACAGCATTGCTGGCCCTGAATTCTGATGCCCTTGATATATTCCCCTCCAGGAGGGATGAAGTCCCAGAGCACAGTTATCATCATTAACCATGAGCCAGAGCAGCTATGATGCGAGCTGCTGGGGCCATGGTCTAGTGACTCAGGACCAGACTTGGACACCCAGATCCCTGGGCTCCTGCTGCGTGTGGATGCATGCATATACAGGGACACTGAGGCAGAGCAGTGGAGTAATAGGGCCCACCTGTATGAAACATGAGGTCCAGAGACAGAAATTGTACCCTGTGCCTTAACTCTGCTTCTGACTTGCTCTATAAACCTGGGCAAGCTCTGTTTTTCCAAGCAGGGATCCCATTAGCACCCAACCCCACAAGAACGGGGACCGCTCAGCGTAACACGGGTCTCGCTCCTCGGCGATACATGCTTCACAACAGGAACCAGTGCTGAGCAAACAGCTCTGACAATGCTGGCATCAGACTAGACTCCAGCTCTTCCTCCTGCACCTGTGTCAGCTCTGAAGTTAAAAAAAACCACCCGAGTTATTTCTGTCACCGCAGAGAGCAGACACAGCCGCGACTGCGCCCCAGGAGCCGATCTGCGCTGTTACCAGGGGCTGCTTTTTTCACCTCGTCACTTCTCTGGCCACGACTGCTCTTTAATTTTTTAATGCTGTAAAACACCTTGAGACTCACAGCAGCAGGGAGATGAGCAGCATGACCTACAATCAGTCTCTGCTATCGTGAACTCCTTGCATTTTATCCTGGGATGAAAGGAGCTCTATTAGGGAAACCATTGGTATTATTAGATTTCCTTAGAGTCCTAGCACACAGATATTAGATTATGACTGCAGATGCATTTCTAAGGCACTCATCACCAGAGTATCTGGGCACCAATTACACAGATTTAGAGATAAAATTGCTTCCCCCAAGAGTAAAGGGAACAAAAAACTCGCTCTTGCCTCCCTCCCTCACCCCGGCACTTCAAACTGCACTCTCATCCCTCCCAGCTCCTCTCACCGATCCTGAGCAGCTTTGGTTGATGGGCAACCCTACATCTTTGAAGCATCAGAAGCAGCCAAAGCTTTTTTTTTTGTGGAGACAGGCAGGAGCCGGATGAAAAGATTTAGATGTGCAAATGGATGTGAAAGGATCCTGGGGTGGGAGGAAGGTACATGCCAGATACATTGTTCCTAAGGACAGGAGATTTGCTATTAGAGGAGCTAACCGATGGCCCAGCTCCTGCCCCTTCAGATCACACCAGAGAAAAGATGGGTGAACTGCAGAAGCTTCAAAAGTTCAGGCTGGGTTCAGCTGATCACTCAAAGGTTTCTCAAAGTTTCTCCGTGTTAGTCCTACTACAGCAGCATGTCACCGCCTCAAATGAGCTCACGGCTCTGTTGCGCTGGACACTGAATAGACAAGCCATGCTTACGCCGCATCAGACTATGCTTGGGAGCGCCGGTGTGAGAACATCCCACTCTGAGGGCCCTGAATACTGAGAAAACGTAAAAGGCAATCAGGACTCCTAGCTGAGATGATATGATATCATCTCTGCTACGAGTCCTGATTGCCTTTTCCTCTAGACCAATATGGCTACAACCTGGATACTTGAGAAAATGTAATGCAGTTGCTGCTGTAGTAAGCAGCAGGCCCAGGACTGAGAGCAGTGCAAGTGTGCCTAGACACATGCCAAAAAACCAGGTGCATGGCATCTTCAGCATTCAATGGATGTTAAGCAAAGACAAGTGAGTGGGACATTTTCTTCATGGTGCAGACATGTTCACCTGGTCCAGATCCTGAAGAAGGTGCAGCCAAGCAGGACAAGATGAAGGCGGAGAGCATAAAGCACTGGAAGCACCTTGCCCAAGGCAAGTCAACAGATCCACGGCAGAGGTACAGCTAGAGCCCTGGTCTCCTCATTTCCACTACAGTGCTCCCTGTATCCTCTGCAGGGCTGCTGGCTTCTGTGCCAATGCTGCTGTGCCAGCCAAAAATAACAGGGCAGCAAGGCTTATTAGAGGCATTTCCAAATATCCAGCCCTGACTAGAAATGTGAAAGTTCAGACAGAGCTGGAAATATGAAAAACTAGGACAAGGAGAAGTTTACTGAATGCCTGGAATCTCGGGAAATGCTTTCAAGGATATGGGTTCATCCCAAGGTCTAGTGAGGCGGGCAGACTGGTGTTAGTGGCTCTAGCTATCGCTGCTAGAGCTCCCCGAGACAGGGACCATCGAGGCAAAGTGTAGAGGGAAGGGACTTAGGAGAGCAGCCCGTGGCAGACAGCTGTGCCAAGAAGTTACCTTGCACTGCGAAGAAGTTAACATGGCTAAGCCCCGAAGTCAAAAGTCCCAGGTTAGGGCCAATCTAATGTGTTATGCCACATATAGTTTCAACGTTTCTTCTTTCCTTGGAGCAGTTGAGGTTTTGCTAGGAGAGCATTCACATTTGCTTGTCTCCATTCTAACACAAGGCACTTTGCTGTCAGAGGACCGTGATGAACAGAGAAGTTTACCACGCCAGTACCCAGTGACCTCCCCCATTTTACAGCTGGGGAAACAGAGCCACAAGGAGGTTAACAAAAGGAAATCACTTTCCTTACCTCTCCCAGCAAGCATGCAGCAGGGCTAAGTAACAAACCCAGGTCTCCAGACCCCCAGCCCTTCTTTTCAACCACTACCTAGGATTTCCTCTATGCTCACCGCAGATCGCTTTCCAACTGAATGATCTAGGTTAGGTCAACTGCACCAGGGCCAAGCAGCCAAGTCGGGCAGCTTTGCAAAATACTTCCATGTCATAGCCCTCTGATGTCTCATCTGCAGGACTGGCCTGAAGCCAGGACTTGGCGATCCACAGTGCTGTGTCCTCACATTGTGGACTCTCCTCCGAAAGTGACCAATCTCCAACACGCTGGATTCCTGAAACCACTGACCTTCCCCAGTCCATTAGGGCAGGAGTGCTTTGAATATAGGAGTTTAGTGCTACCCTTGGGATTTCACCCTGCAGAGCAGCACAGCCCACAGGGGGCTATGACAGATGCTGGACCCCTGTCAAACCCAAGGGAAGGGGAAGAGCAAAGTGCTGGTGAGTGGGTCCCAGCCCTGCAACCACATAGAGAGACATCAGAAAAAAGTCGGGGAACAACATCCTCCCTGAATCCATCCTTCGTGCATCGCAGTGTCCCAGCGCATCAGCTCAGGCTGGTTTTCATCCCCTCCCTGGAGCACAAAAATTACAAGACCTTTTGCCACAGCTGCTTTTCCTCCTGCAATGATGCCATTGTGGGGTATGTGGTGAAAGGGTCTGTCACTTATGCGGCACATTGGGAGTTAAATATTTAACAGCCACGCGAGGAGCTTCCAGCTCATCTGCATAGGAAACTCTGATGAACTTGGAGGGACGCCATGATCCTGTCAGCTACCCCAAAGCAAAGGCCTATGGTGCACGGAGGAGATGGATGGGGAGCCAAATTCTGAACAGGCTCTGGGGTGGCGGAGGGGGATAAGAATAGGGAGAGACTGAGAGGCACCAGGCAGGCACTGCCACGCAATAAACTTCGCACAACAGCAGGTTGGGAGGCCACTGTCATCTGAGTAAGTTTCTATTTCTCAGCCCATTAGGCTCAGAAAGCCCAGAACGTTCCCAATACTTCACAGCGATAAAGCAGCACAGCCACCATCCCGGCAGCTCTGGCACACGTCCCACTGGACGGGAGCCCGGTTACTTGGAGGGTGTTGAGGAGGGAGGCAGTCGGCATGGGGGAAGGGTCCTAGGGAAGGAGAGCAAGGGAGGCCAGGGTGGGGAATTACAACACCAGGAAAAGAGACGGCAAGTGATTTGGACGGTCGATAGAGCATCCCAGCCTCTCCTGGCGGGGTTGCTCCTGCCCAGCTGGGTATCCAGTCCCATTCAAAACCTCTCACCAGCCTCATGTCCAAGCTAATTAAGGTTTTGCAGAGCAGGTCAAGCACTTCTCCACAGGTGCAGTGCTGGCTCTTCCTCCTCTCTCCATGTGGCTCAGCAAAGGAGGAGAGGATTCAAAGCAGGTGGAGTCATTGCCCAACCTGATGTGCCTGGCAAAACAGGATGAACAGGAGCCAGGATCCAAACCCCCCTGAGATCACCATGTGGCTGAGCCAGTGCTCAGCCACAGACTCTTTGTCAAAACCCTTGAGTGATTCTTTGTCAGGGAGAAATGCAGTATGAATCGTTGTGAACAACGGCGGCACACCACCTGAGCCGGTGTGCGTCCGGTGCTTAGCACACCAGGTTTGAGATGGACTGGGCCTGCAGGCACTCCTCAGCACAAACCCTGTTAGCAAGCAGCATTGCTAGCAATTTCCACGGTTTTTAGAAACTAAGGGATCAAAAGCCTCTCTCTTGGATGGAGACTCCATTTCACATGGCATCTTCATGCCAAGCTGGATGGAGATGGCACCTCTTTGCTCAGGGTAGGTTGGGCACCACAAGGCCCCAATGCATCAGCATAGGAAGCAGCAGGCCAGTTGAGTCGAGGCCTGATCTTGTCCCAGCAGAGCCCAGGACCTTGACCTACCATCTACACCAGGGTCAGTCCCAGCCTGCAGCAGGGATGCCCAGTCAGTGGTAACCCTCTACTTCACTTAACTGCTTCCCCAGAGAAGCGTGTACGCTGCTGAGCACACTCCTCTGCTAGAGTGTAAGGACATCCATGTGGAGAGTGAAGAACAGGATTTTGACAAGGGGAGGTCTCACATGCAGCGAGTCAGCTCAGAGATCCCCCCAGCTTTGCTGCATAACCCCACACGTGGACACCACGCACTGGCACAAACTCCTGCTGCTTTCCCCGAGCGCACTTGCATAGCGGATTAACTTCCACATGCCCATCCTTCATCTTACTTGCCCCCCTTGAGCGCATCCTGGCTCCAATTCTCCAGTTCACAGGCATGGCCTCACTCTCTTCGCCACTAAGCCCCGCACCCACTTTGTTTCCCCACTCACCTAGACCCCTCCACACGCACACACAAACGCTCCATGGGCGCTCCCTTTCTATGCGGCTAATCTCATGCATGAGTTCCTGCAGAGCGACTCCATTACCGGCTTCAGCGTCTGTGCTGATGAGAAAAATAAATTTAAACACATAATCTGACTGCATAGATTTATAATGGAGGAGACAAAAGTTCCCTGATGATTCAAAGGCCCATCCATTCCTCCTCTCCTCTAAGCCCCGCTCCATCTGTAAGCATCTCTACACTCTCTACGCCAAATCCCAGACGGCAATGCACACTGAATCCTGTTTAGTTCCTCTCCTTTATTTATTGCCATCATAGTTTGAACTCCCACCTTCTTCTGCGCAGGGAGCAAGAAGAGGAAAATCACTTCAGGACTCAGAGGGATCCAGAACAGCCCAGGGGACCAATGAGAGGTAGGGGACTTTCCCTTCAAAGGGGCTGCTCTAAATCCAGTGAGCCCTGAGATACTTGCAAGCTGAGTCTAGCTGAAAGCTGCTCGCTAGACTGCATGCACCAGGCAGGTGTGGGGTTCAGCCCAGTCTAGGTACTCAGACGCAACGGCGACGGGCCAGGGATAAGAACAGAATCAGATTCCTTTGGAAGAGGTGGTCCCTACCACCACAATTGCACTAGTATTTTCCTCACCAGCCTACCCCTTGCCATCATGCAGAATCAGTAACATCACCCTGAAAGAGTTGCCATGCCCCACACAGCACATTGTAGGGCCATGGCCAGAACCCTCCTTACGATCGCCGTTCCCAGATCGTGACCAAGACCTCTCAGCCTTGCACAAACCCTCCTGAGCGTTGCAGAGCAGCCACCCTACGCTAGCACTTGAGGGGACACGGCAGATACAGCGACCAGGGCTGCATGACGGTCTCCTACCTGCCTGCAGCCTCTACTGTGTGCATACTGTGGAAAAAGAGCATGGCTCCAATCTTCAAGGCCTTCAGTCCAGTGCCTTTTACCAGTGTTACAGTCACTTAAAAACAAGAGGCTCCAACCAGAAGGTGGCTATGTCCTCAGCTCATCTCTCCTCCCCGCCTCAGCCCACAATCTGCAGGCACATTAACATGGATGGCAGCGCCTGTCAGTGGTCTGACAATGAGATTTCATTAGTGCCAAAAATCTCCGGGAACCCCCTGTGGAACGACCCGCCGTCACTCCTCCCTCGCTCCCAGGCTCATTCGCATTCAGCATGGCTCGGGCAACCTTCGGAGCATGCCAGGTATGGCAGGAAAAGCACACAACCGAGCCCAGCGGTGGGACCGACTCCCCAGGCCCTCCCCTCCTGCCCCAGCATAGGTGCTGGCTCCAGATGGCTCCAGCAGCGAGACTCAAAATCTGCATCAGGAAGTGGCTTCTTCAGTTTTCTTTGCTTCAAGCTAGAAACACTGTGGGATAGAGAAGATAAAGGAAAAGGACTAACACACACACACACACACACACACA
>JAGPOW010001661.1:6618364-6678067 GCA_030014935.1 Caiman crocodilus
AGGCTCCGAGACCCGGGCCTGAAAGGACCCACTGATGTGCCAAGCCTTATGACACCTCCCTTCCCCCACCACAGCTGACTCCTTTCCTGCTACATAAGCCAAGCAGCCCATTTCCAGCCGGGCTTTCCAGTCCCTTTTCCCCCTGCAATTACAGCCCTTGTCAACTCGCATTATACGCAGACAACGTTAAGGACGACAACAGCGACAAACCCCCAACAACCTGGGGCGATGTTTCCCACCAGTCCCCGCGCGCTTCGCTCTCTGGCACGAGCAAGATGAAATGCGGTGGTAATTGCAGGGCCAGGATAATACCTGCCACGACACAGCTCCTGCCTGCCACACCGACCTTTCTTCCTCCGAGGTGCTTTTCCAGGCCGGCGCTTCGGTCCCCTTGGAGCCTCCGCTGTGTCCCTGCCTATCTCCCTGCCTTTTGCCACTTCTCTGCACCGCAGAAGGCAGCGATTCGCATGGGAAAAGACCAAAGCATTTTGCAGTGCTTTGGCAAGGATAGCAATTGGCCTCTGCTTGATCCCAGCTGCCTGTGATGTGTCAGTGTTTTTCTGGCCCTCCGTCCACTCTCCCATTTATTCCAGCATCCCCACAGGACATCAGAAACCAGCTCTACCCCCAGCACCCCTCCCATCCCCACGCAGGCCAGGCTGTGTCCCTCCGAATGCCGCCCCTTTCATGAGATGCTCCTGCCTGGCACCCAATTAAGGCTGTGTGGCGAGAGATGAAAAGCTGCTTCAGAGAGGAGCCGCCATCCTGGTTTTTTGAGGTCCTTTTCCCCTCCCTTTGCATAGGGCTAAAGAGCTATAAAGACCAACTCAGAGGCAGATAATGGAGTGACAGCACCTCATAAAAAGGAAGCCGAAGCTATGGAGAAAGCTGGCGAGTGGTGCATTAGGGATTTCTGTCACAGCAGCTGGGAGAAGGAATGACCCTCTGAACTCAATTTGCTCCACAGCTTTAAACCTAAGGAAAGATTTGGGGCTGTGGAACTCCTCCCTCCAGCATGCAAAGCTCTCTGAAACCCATGCTAACAAGTTCCCGGCGTGGACCTGGGGCACCTCTCAGTGGCTTCGCTGACTGAACTCGTGCTAGTGCCTGCAGGAAAAAAGCAGGAGTGATGGGAGCAGAGGTTAAGCAGGGCTAATTTGGATGGGGTGCAGGTGGGACCTAGCAGCCAGGAGGGGGTAGGAAGGCTTGGTTAGTTGACATGATTAACTTGTATGATGCTGGCAGCTCCTAGAAAGACTTCAAATAGCGATCGATGCTTCCTAGTGGTAGGTGCTGTACATACACTGTCCCTACCCCAAGACAAAGGTGGTGGGAGAGGAAGCATTATTAAGGGAAACTTCTGCAGCACTGGGGGTAGGAATAAAACTCAGGCTTAGAGCAGGGGACTAAGTCAGGAGTCATTCTGGGACCACAGACACACTCCTTGCCTCCCAGGAAGACAGAAGCTGAGTAATGTTTGCAAACCTTGGGCAGGTGAGGGGTCAGGCATTCGTCCAAGGGGCTGGGCGGTGCAGCCTGAGCCTGTGCAGGCTGACAGCTGCATGCAAATCATGCATTGCAATCGCACAAGCCGATCACCTTCCTCTCGGCTTTTTTTTTTTAAATGAGTAGAAATTCTTCCCACTATGCATTAGAGCCCGACGTAATGGTGCAAAGCATTTTTCATTTATCATCATAATGCCAGTCAAACGAACCCCCTAATAACGTAAATGTGAGAGGAAAGCTATTAGAGTTTATTTGTGCAGCGGCTTTGAACTCATTCCCACTGCTCCAACTGTGTAACTGGAGGGGACGGATGGCACTTGGCTCTTCAGGCCCTTTCATCGAAAGCTATTCCTTGGCTAGCCAGAGCCGTTCCTCTGCAGGCAATTTCAGCCTTGTGCACCTAGCAGCACCTGCTCTATTTTTTTTCACTGCATTCCAGCTCTATTTAGAATTGGAAGCAGCCACTGATTTTTCGTTTCCAAATGTCTGACTTGTTGTTCCAAGTCCGGGTGCCGGAAAATAACGTGCCGGAGCCTTGCATCCTACAGCATTGAGCTCCTTCCAGCTTGCGGTAATTATAGCTCACATTTCTAGAGCCCTTTTCAGCCCAAAGAATCCCAAAGTGTTGTTCAGATTGGTTCACTTGAAAATAGGCCATTTTCCCAGGGGAAAAAAAAAAAAAAAGAGAGAGGGAGGGGGTAAAAACAACCCGAAAAAACAAGCCCGTTTCAGAGGGAAGGGCGGCCTCTGAAGGACCTAAATGCTTGTCCATTTTCATTTGAAAGCAGCCATTTTGTGCTGCTTCCCAGAGCACAAACTTCCAAATGGCTCAAAATTGCTCCCAGATGAAAAAGGCAACAGTGTCTGTGCACAAGCAGAGACCGATTTTCAAGGCTTTTGCCCACCTCTGAGGCTGGTCTGCTGCAACCCTCCTTTTAATCCCAGTTCTGGTCCGAACAGACATCTATATGCACCCCATGAGATGTCCCCCCGCAGCCTTGGACCCCCAGGCCTCTGCTAAGACTGGAACCTAACTTGCAGCACCCACTGTCAGGTTTGGGGGCCACGGGTCCGTGCCTCTCCTTCAACGCTCCTTAAAATAATCTGGTGTTATCCCTTTGCTATTCCAAGTTTCCTTGACTCCTGTGAACAGTTCTGGTGAGCCTAACAGAGGCTGCTTCGGTGAGTAAAGCAGAAGCATTTACAGGATTGGGCTCTTCATTTTTCTCATTGCTTTGCCTGCTGTTTCACTGCAGTGCTCCCCCTGCTATTCTAGTCGGGGGGCGGGGGGGTTCATCTCAAACACCCCTGTGCAACCTCCTGCTACGCCAGTCCCATTTCCCTGTAACTCAGTCACCCCCCACCCAACCGCACCTATGTATTTCATCTCAACTTGTAGCTTCCCTGCTCCTCCAGCCCTATCCTGAAAAGCAATTGGAATGCATTTCATTTGATATACAATAATTTCCTCGTTAAGTCTAAATTAAATGCATATTTCAGAACCTCGGAGTGAGAGCAAACGGCTCCATCTTATGCTTTATTAAACAAAACCCTTCGGAGGGAATGAGCCTTTGTGCCAAATCGCAGCCCTGCTGCTGGGGCCTGAGCAGTTCCCTGCTGTACAGCGTGAGCTGCGTTGGATGTGCAGTGTTGGCGATGGGGACCTGCACTGCGGAGGGAACTGAACATAGCCCTTCTGACAAATGAGTTTACTCGTTAGGCAAAGCAGCCCATTTTGCTAGACTTTGGGAAGCAGCTACTTAGGAAGCCTGTGGGGGAGAGCAATGGGAGTGCAAAGCCGTGTAACGCGGTGGAGCAGCGCTGGGTGCCCTGGCGGACTGGACACCTGGGTTCATTTCACCATGCTGGTGTGGGTGCCCGTCACTTCCATCTCTCTGTAAGCGCTAAACTCTTCAGGCACTGGCTCTGGTGGACAGTTCCTAGCAGGGAACAGCAAGATCCCCATTTCAGTTAGGACCTCAGGGCAGGCACAGCCTTGGCAGGGTTTGTGCCCACTAGTCTCTCTAATGCATTAGTTACGTGGGGCCCAGGACTGCAATTACAGGTCAGGATTGCTGCATCATAGCCAGGGGTGCAGGATCCAGGTGT
This sequence comes from Caiman crocodilus, assembly GCA_030014935.1. NCBI lineage: Eukaryota > Metazoa > Chordata > Crocodylia > Alligatoridae > Caiman > Caiman crocodilus. Next base: position 6,621,980 of record JAGPOW010001661.1, read on the forward strand.
GTGACAGGCCAAATAACAGGCAGAGGCGCATACAGAAGCAAAAGACAGGACTCTGGGAGAACCCCAGACTGGAATAAGAAAGAGAGTGCTGCAGGAAAAGACAAGAAGTACACTGATTAAATAAGTGCAGTGGGCATCCTAGTCTGGCCTGGCTTAGCAGGAGGTCGGAGCAGAGGTGGTGGCTGGCCAGGCCTCGGATGGAGGGGCGCCAGCCAGGCAAGGTAGCATCCTTAGACTAGAAGAGCGGGGAGTATTTGAGGTCAGGCTGGAGGTGCGGTGACAGAGGATGTGCGTGGGAGGTAATGCAGTGCTGCCAGCACTGAGCCTGTCACCTGCCGGCAGCCAGAGCTAACGAGCTATAAACTCGCTCCCTTTCTCGCTCACTTTGTTTATGAACGATAAAAAATATTGCAAAATAAATAAATAATCATAAAAATTCCCTGTTCTGTCTCCTTGGGCGGCGGCTGCTTCTGCTGCTCTGAAGCTGCAGCTCTGCAAGGTGGAAGCGGGGGGGGAGGCGGGGTTCGCCGCCAGCTGGCTGGGCCTAGGGGACTAGACTTTGCAAAGGACTTTTTCTGGAGGGGAGAGAGAATATGATGTGGAAGAAGAGACTTGGGGAAAAGAGAGCTGCGGTAGAGGAGGGGCCCCGAGTGGGATCACTAAAGGGATGACAATGAAGCAAAGGAAGAGAGGGAAAGATTAATGTGTTTCCTAAATATGATAATTTCTGGACATCACTGCATTAAATTTAATAGCATCTTGGTCCACTGGAAAAAAACCTGCATCGGCTCACCCCTATGATAGGGTGCGGGGGAAACAGTTGCAGGGAAATCTGACTGACCTTCCACTGAGGGTGTTGTGGGCTGTGAGTGTGCTTGGTGCACCGTGCACCTGTGTGGGATTGTGTGTGTCCTTCGATGTACTTTTGCTTGCATATCTGCTAGCTACAGTGTCATGGGGGGCAGGGGTGCTGATACACTGATACCCTGCTTGTGCCTGGGCCTTTGCATTAGTGTAGGCAGGTGTCTGCAAGAAAATATATGTACTTTGGATCATGTCTTGCAGAGTAGGGTAAAGATATCACGGCGCATGTATGCCTCTTTGGTCGGGTGCCAGTGTTAACAGGGGCTTACCTACCTATGAGTGTGCTTGTGTGTCTATCTGGGGCGGTGAAATGTCTCTGAGTGTGTATGAGGCAGTGCAGTCTGTTTTTGCATTGCCATATGTCTGACAATGAACTGTGTCTGTGTATTGGCCTGTTTTATGCATGGGGGGAGGAGGAGGGGCAGACACTTCCATGCATTTCTTTCCCCATGAAGTAAGATGTTACTGTGCCAATACAGACCTGCTACAAAATGGGCCAGCACCACTACAACCTTCAGGGAGTTGTCAATTAATGCCCATATGGGCCACAAAGGGTGAAGCAGGGGAGAGGCCATAACCAGTATTTCTCTGCTTCGAAGCCCTTGAAACCCCCCTGCTCCCATCCTCACTGACTTCAGCCAGGTGATTCTCCACTGCGCCAACTTTATGCACGTCCCAGGTATGGTATCTGAGCACTGTGGAGTCTGCTCACATGCTCCTGCCCAAAAGAAGTTGCATTGCTCAGCACTTGTCTGCTTTAAAGTCCCTCCACCAGGTCCACAGGCTGGAGGAAGCAAAGCTGCAAGGTGCTTCAGTGATACCAAACTCACCTAGCTCCAGGACAGGTGGAGGAATCCCTTCTGCAGACTCCTGTCTGTGCAGGATGCTGTTGCTGGGATGGGACACGTTACACAGCCTCCCTGGCCGGCATCATGACCCTGATGTCAGCTTCCCATTAAGATTTGTATGCCATGCAGAATTGCTTTATTGACATTTAAAGGTCTCTGTCAATCCAGCCTCGCATATCTTAGTTATTTGCTGCCTTGACATGGGCTCAGATGGAATGAGCCACCCCCCCGCCCCACCCAAACCTGAGTGGCCATGTTAGTCCCTAGCGATCTTTGAGCTGTTCAATTAACAATATTGCAGTTAGCCCCTTTTAGACCTCTTCCTAGAGCCCGGTCCTTTCCCATCTTGTACCTCATGGGCTTGCGTTTACCAGAACAGACCGCTGCTACGTCCCTTTGGAAATTCCTCATGCCTTTGTTCTGTGTCAGCTCTGGCCTTAGGCAAACAGAGTACACGGTTTTTGTGAACTGCTCGCTTGAACTGTGTGCTGTTCCCAGTGGGACCATCACACTGGTTGTGGGATATTGCTCCCATGCCCGATTAACTGGATGCGGGGAAGCCCGCTTCCCAGCACAGATCTGCTGACAAATCGTCATCCCCGGGAAGCTGCAGAAAGCGGTCACGACCTGGGGTACTTTACACCAACACTCAGCGACTGCTGGGATGTGACACTGAGCCAGACTGTGAACTGCTTGCTCCCACCGGCACGCGGTTACTCGCAAGAGTAATCCTATTGATTTCAAGGAGCTAACTTGTGCGAGCAGCTGCTCACCGGTGGGAATGAGGGCTGCACAATACAGCCCAATGTGACCCCACAAATCACAGCACACCTAACTCAGCACTTTTAATCTTGATTGTTACAACTCAGACAGCTCCATTATTTAGCTGGGTTCCTTATTCATGCACCGTCTCTCTGGACAACCTGCTTTTCTGGGTGAAGTTATACTCTCTCTCTATCCCTCCCTCTCTCATACATCCATGGTATCTGGGCACACAGCAGATATTGTGCTATTGCAGCCACCTAATAAAGACTGTTATGTCTCCAAATTAGCATTATCCCCTTCAATGTGAGACATTATTTGATGGGGGTGATAATGCTTGGTTAATAGTTTGTCCTTGTTGTGGAGAGGCAGGCAAGGGAAGGGAAGGGGGGTGGAGGAGCTTCTCTTTTTGTTCACAGGTCCTGGCTTGGAGTTTATAAAAAGGAGCCAGGAGAGAGTTTTCACAGTATTGACTCACTGGAAAATTTATCTTCTGAGGCAGTCTATTTGGATTCCCTGACCACCTTTTCCAAGTCAAGAGGACGGAAGAGTTCATACAAGTGTAGTTACTGCTATCTGCAATGATTGCATCAGGGTGTCAGGGGAGGGTCTGCTGCCTACTGCTCCAGGTCCAGCACAAAATGTGCATTTGACCAAACTGCTCTGTGGGAAAGTGTCACAAACATGCATGGGATTCATTACAAAGCTATCGGAGGGGATTTGCATGGTCTCCCAACCTCACCATCATTAATGCAAAACCCTATAATGCCACTTTGATGTAAACAGCATTATCTCCATTTTAAAAATGGAGAACTGAAGCATAGAAATTCTACGGCTCAGATTTTTTCAAAGCCATTTAGACCCCTTGCTTTCACTGCAATTTAAACATCTGGTCTAAAGCTACTTGGCTCAGGGTCATGGAAATGTTTGTGGTAAATCAGGACTGAAGCTTGGACTTCAGGAGAAATAATTTAACCATAAAGCAATGTGCTGTCACTGAACTCCAGTGGCCTTGAGTGCCGTAGGTCCTTTGAAAAAACATCTCCCTTCAGCTTGGCTCCCTAGCTCAGTCTCCCCCTCTGAACAAGGCACAGTGATCTCTCTCGCCATTATAAATCACTGGAAATGGAAAAGCCAGTTGGCACTCTCAGAAACAACTCTGCCAGCCCCTGAGAGGTTCCCTGTATCTACCTACCATGCATAGGAACCACCATCATCAGCTTCAACGCGCATCAATGACAAGTCTGCAGCCCATCACGCCTCCCCCTATTGTGTGCGCAATTCCCCGAGATCATGCTGCTGTGCAGGAAAGAATCACAAAGCAAGTGCTTGAATTCCCTTAACGAAATGCTTAGCTCTTGTTAAACAAAGGAAGTTTCTCCAAGGAGTGATTAGTATCAGAACAGCAGCCGAACCAGATTTCCAACAACACTCCAGGCACAACTTTCCTGCTGCTGTCTCTCAAATTGCTCTTTGCTGGGTTGAAAGCCCTATTCTACTAGGGGCTGAGCATACTTTGAGAGGCACACATCAACTTCAACGAGAGCTGCAGGTGCTACGTACCTGGCCTGTTTTATCTAAAATACAGATGCAAGATAAAACATTAGCTGCAACAATGGGGGAAGACTTTAGGTGCAACGTCAGATACAACAATGTGCTGGGTTAGCCAATTATCTCACGAGGATGAGATAATTCACCCTTTTGTTATGGATTAAAACAAAATATTGCAAGGGACGTTACCAATACCCACGAACACCACTGCTTTACTGCAAAGGACATTACCAATACCCACAAACACCATTGCTTCACTAGAATTTCTATCCTTACCCAGCTGTTATTCCCAATGAACTTGGATATGGCAGCAACCAGAAATCGATGCTGAGCACATAAATACATCTATCCAGGCATGTTCTCTGAGCCAGGCTTTGCGGAGCTGAACTCCAGCATCATCTGTAAAAAAGCTCTCTAATCACGGCATGTAATTTCAAACCACATCAGGGCCATGCTGGGCCCTGAGATGCATAGGAGCAGCTCCCCTTGAAGTCAAAGGGAAGTGTGCGTATCTGAAGCAGGAACGTGGCCTAAAAATCAGTAAAACAAAATATTAAAAGGTGGGTTTAGAAGAAGAATAAATAAGACAAATCGGCAATCAAGCAGAGAGCAACCCTCCCAACTGCCTGACAGCATACTGATAGGCTAGAAAGACTCAAAAAGTAAAGCTCACCATTGGAAGGAGGACACGGTGGCCTTGTTTTCAGGACAAATGCATGCATATCAAACCACCTGAAAGATGGCTTTTCCTCATGCATTTCCAATGAGGAAAATGGCACTGATTCATTTAAAAAGTGGTCCAATACCCCCTCACCCCACCCCCATGTTATATTGTGCCTTGCACCAGGACTGGCACCAAGTAATAAATTACCTCAACGCTAAGAGACAGTGGGAGAGGACACTTCCAGGAGCTGTGAGTGCCATTGTTACACGAAAAGAAGAGCTGGAATTGGTATTAGGAGCATTTAGCTACTCAACAAAGTCCCTTTAAGCACAGTATTATGGACTTTAAGCCAGGAACTGATGAGGCAGCACAAAGTAGGCCAACCAAGGACCTCCGAGTGCCAAGGTTTCCCCTTCCAAAGTCGAAACACCACTAACGAAGCACCAGACCTAGTTAGGAAGTACCTGGGCACGAGCACAGCAGACAGCAATGACATTTTCAGGTTCAAACCTTGTGAGCAGCCAGGAACACGCGCCGCCCTGCTCTTCCTTGCACACTGCGTTTCTTTTTTGCCATGACGGACCTGATTTTATTTGCTCATTAAAACGCCTGTGCAGGAGACATCTTTTATCTCCTGGCACCACCCTGGAAAACAGAGGAGCCATCAGCAGAAAATAGTGGAGGGGGAGGGAGTGGAGGCAAGAGGGAGGGAGGCGTGCGGAGGAGGTGGTGAGAGCAGAGGGAGCACAGTATATTTTTCAAAGAGCTTCTCAGCTTCGTACTCAGCAGTTTTGGAGATGCAGAGGGTACAGGAGGCAAATAAATAATGGAGCCAGAAAGCTTGAGCTACAAGTCTAGGCTCACTGCTGCCCCAGAGGTCTCTGAGGCTCTGCCAAGACTTTGTTCTTCCTGCTCTGCCATCTCGGGCTTCCCTTGCAGTCCACCTTTTCCAGGCAGAGGCAGCAGAGAGGAACAAGAGGGATTTCTATACATCATTGACAAAGTCAGATCGGAGGATTGGGCCAAGAGGAATCTCATGAGGTTCAACAAGGACAAGTGCAAAGTCCTGCAATGAGGACAGGACAATCCCATGCACCGGTACAGGCTGGGGCTGACTGGCTCTGCAGAACAGGACCTGGGGGGGCAGTGGACAGTTAGCTGAATAGGAGCCAAGTGTGTGCCTTTTTTGCCAAGAAGGCTAATGGCATTCTGGGCTGCATTGGTAGGTGTGTAGCCAGCAGGTCAAGGGAAGTGATTCTTCCCCTCTATTCTGCACTGGTGAGGCCCCATCTGGAGTGCTGTGTCCAGTTTTGGATCCCCCACTACAGAAAGGACGTGAACAAATTGGAGAGAGTCCAGCAGAGGGTGACAAAAATGGTGAGAGAGCTGGGGGTATGACTTGTGAGGAAAGACTGGGGGAAATGGCCTTATTTAGTCTAGAAAAGAGAGGAGACTTAATAGCAGCCTTCAACTACCTGAAGTGGGGTTCAAAAGTGGATGGAGCTGGACTGTTCTCAGCGGTGGCAAATGGCAGAACAAGGAGCAAGTCTCAAGTTGCAACAAATAAGTTGAGGTTAGATATTAGGAAGAATTTTCCCACTAGGAGGGCGGTGAAGCATGGGAACAGGTTACTCGGAGAGGTGGTGGATGCTCCATCCTTGGGCATTTTCAAAACCCGACTAGACAAAGCTTTGGCTGGGACGATCTAGCTGGGGCTGGTCCTGCTTTGAGCATGGGCTCGGACTAGACGTGATCTTCCAACCCTCATTTTCTGCGATTCATTTAGCAGTTATGGCGTTTCAGGACTAAGGCTCCAGGCAGAAAACAAGGCTCCCCCCAGAGCTGTCCCTTCCTCTGCTCCTTAAGGACTGCAGATCCCTTAATAAGCACACACGTACTGCTGCCACGGTCAGTGGCAGATCGCCTGCGTAGCGTGATCAGGGAAAGCCCTGCGGTTCTTGGTTTGCAGAGCTCCCCTGCTTTGCCTTCTCCGCACAGTTTCTTCAGGCAGGGGAGTTCACAGTCACTCCTGCTCCCACCTGAGGATTGGGTGGGAGACCCCACTGCGGGGGCAGGAAGTGATATATGGGCTCTCATGGCATTTGGGGATGGGGAGAGGCCAAGTGGAGTTTGGGGGTCCGGGAGGAAAGAGTTGGTTCACCTTGGCAAGCAGTGCTGTGGGGAGCAGCTGCATCATAACCGGATAAAGAACCCAGGTCCCGTCTCATTCAGCCCAGTGCAGCCCCCAGACCGCACTGGACGCCGGTGGTTACGGGGAGATCGGAGCGCGCCCCAGGCACTTCCATCATAGCATGACTTTTGGCTCCGCTGGAATGTCGGGGCCTTGTTTCCCGGGCTGGGGTCGGCGAGACTGAAAGCAGAAGTGTCTAATCCTTTCACAAATTAATTAAAAAGTACCCACCCGGCCTGCCTTCAGACCGTTTGCCATGCTCGCGTACAATTAATTTTTTTGGAACTAAATCAAACAAACAAATGCAGAAGAGAAAAAAGGAGAAAAAAGGAAACAAAGGCAGAGGAAGGAGGCAGCGAGGATGAGCTGGGGCCAGCGCATTTAGCAGGCAGCTGCTCTGTTCGCCAGCTCCCTCCGCCGCAGTGGCCTCTCAGGCCATGGAGCGAGGCACCATCCTCCTCCGGTCACTCCTTGCTAGATAGGGAAGCCAGGCTGGGGGTGCTCATGGCCCTGAGAAGAACTGGGCTCAACTCCTGCTCTCATCACCAGCTTCTTCTGGGACCCTGAACAAGCCAATTTCCCAGGGCTGCAGCTCCCCGCCTGCCAAACGGAGGCAATAAATCATACCTGCATCTGTTTTTTGTCTATTTTAACTCCGCACGCTTCATATCAGCAACCTACTGCTCACTTGGACAGCACCCAACCAACAGGCCCCCATTTGGTCGAGGCCCCTCGCTGCTACTGTAGCGCAAATAAGTAATTTATAAACCATCAGACATCGCGGGTGAGGCTGTGGAGGGATGGCAGCCAATGCCTTGCAGCATCTGTTCCTAATGCCCAGCCGCTGATACAGTCCCCCCTAGAACTGCAAGGCCGGAGATAAAAACTCCCCTGGGCTGCCTGTGAAATCGGCACCAGCGAGCAGCAAGGGATGCAGCCCAGCTTCACTGATGACTGCAAATGGGCTGACAAACACTGCGATGAAAGCAAGCAGCTCTCTCCTGCCCATTGCAGTGGTCCCCGAGTGATGCTCTCTGCCCAAGTTTCTATTTCCTTTCCTCTGGGCTCTCTCTGGACTTCTCCTCATGCACGTGTGTGGGTACCGTGCCTCCTCCTCTTCCCTGAGTTTCTTGCCCTCTTTCCTCTGTATTTCCCTCTCTCATTTGCTCCGGCAGACTTGCACTTTCTCTACTGCCCCCTGCTCTGTTCCTATCAGTCCCCATCATGACTAAATGTAATGTTTTCCATCTCTCTTCCTTGCCCATGTAAATTGTAACAAGCCCGTTGGCTGCTCGGGTGGAACACACTGTTTTATATGCGCCATAACTGGCGAGAACTCTGTAAACAATATTATTTTTAATAAAATCCCAGGCTTTGGCAGGCCAGCTGTTTTTGTGTCTGTCTTAATTTAATCAGACGATCAGCTCTCTCAAGCAGTGAAAGGGAATGAAAAGCATTAGCGAGGAATCAAGAGAGTGGCAAGGAGAAGAAATGATTTCCATTGATGGCTTTTGGCTGCATGTGTCGGTGTGCAAACAGGGCACGATCTATGGGAAGAGGGGCCCCCGGGAGGGCGCTTGGATGAAGAGCGGTGTTATAGGTGGTGTGTCACGCCCTGTGTTGCCATCGCAGTACTGGCACCTCTGATACAAGTACAGCAATGGCAAATGACTCGGCATCATGTTCACACCGGCCCCTTGACTGACACAGCACTGTTCCCAATCTGTGGTACGCGTACTACCAGTGGTACGCAGACAACCTGTTAGTGGTACGTGTTAACTGATTTATTATAATGACTTTATATGACAAAAATTGGCTGCCGGTACTTACGGCTGAACTGAAAAATGTGCTGGTGGTACTTAAGGTTCCACCGTTTTAAATTGGTGGTGCGCAATCTGTCAGAGTTTGTGAACCGCTGCCCTGAAGCATGTTATCAGCAGAGATGGAGAAACACCAGGGGCTCAGGACTGAATGCTCCAGATGTGCCTGGGAGCTTGACTTTGATTCCTTGGATGGGAACAAATATGAGGCCTGCCTGTTCTCATCCTGTGCCCCCCTTTGTTCTGCTAATGAAGCTTGCCTTACCCCTCCTCATCTCCTCCACTCGCTCCCTTCTCCCCTGCTGGCACGTACGCCTGGAGTGCTCATTCTGCCCCAGCACTCCTCTCTTCTTTCAAAACTCCCCCTGCAAATCACTTTTCCCCTGGCACCGACATCCCGCACCACCTACTGCCATGGCTGCGTGTAAGCAAGAATTAACACAACTAACATACTTAATAACCATGATGAATAACAAATACGGGTTTAACGACGCTCTCAGCTAGAATCATCACTGGTCTCCCAGGGCTCTGGTGTGTCTGGGCCTTCATTTGCCTATTTATACTGTGAGCTCTTCAAGATATCAATTGCCTTCGTCTTCAGCACTGTCCTCGCTTCCTGAGTGAGAATAATCCATCCCAATAGCTGTCCTACCAATTATGAGACCAAACTCCATATCACAAGGGGGTTCCTGTGCAGGTCCAGGCTGAACCTAGCCAAAAATCTCACAACCAATGCATGATAAATTATAGCTAAATAAAAATGCACACACAAAGATGTTGATATATGCAACTATAAAGGTGTATATATTAGATCTAGTTAGGCAGTAATTTTGATTAATAATAGTAACGGCAACAAAAAGAGCAACAAGAAAGAGGACTAGTCTCGCCCTGACACTCGGGGTCAGATTGATCACCATATTTGGGCTCAGGAAAGCATTTTACCCCATGGTCAGATTGGCATGGATTGGGGAGGGGGCTGCCTTCCTCGGTAGGACAGGGCATGGCCCTGTACCTGGTCCTCTTCAGCATATATTGAAACCTTTTACAGAAGCAGGACATCGGTTGCCATGGTCCCCTTGCTCTGCCTGTGGCAGATGAGGGTGTTATGTCCTGCGTTGTGTCACGGTTGACAGTAGTTTTACTAAGAGGCTAGATAATGGATTTGTAGGGATAGTGTGGATAGGGATGGTCCTCCCTCTGGCAGGTTGTTGGACTAGATGACCTGGGGAGGTCTCTTCCAGTCCTACTCTTCCGTGATTTTCATGAAGAGGACACACAGTAGCTATTCACCCAAGAACTTGGCCCTATGTTGCTGAGCATCCTCATAAATAAGGAATTCAGTTCTCCAAAAGAGTTTGTGCCGCCTCCAGTGAGACAGCGAGTGGCTGCAGCAAACCATCAAATGATGGGGAAAGGCAATATATGGCATGGGTGCAGGGATAATGCTTGGAGTAACAGGTAGTTCTGATGGAGCTGCTGAATTTGACATTCCCATCCTTCAAAATCCTGGAAATAGCACAGGAATTTGCCAATGGCAAGTGATCTCCATCACCTGCAGCAAGGAGAGACTTCGGCGCTGTCTGGCCTGAACCCCGACTGATGCTTCCCCTGTGAGACCAACTTCTGCCTGACCCCACTGCAGATCTTACTGCTCCATTTACCTGCATCTCAGCGATGCCCGGGAGCCCCAGTCACAGCTCAGGCCTCCCGTGTGCCAGGCACGGGGCAAACAGGTGTGTCCATGCTCACCCAAGCCAGGGAGCTTCCAGAACAGAGCCCTTAAAAACAGGACTTAGTCACTTCTAATTGCAGACCTATCACAAACACATTAATTATTTACTTGTCATTTACTGTGTTAATTTTTTTTTTTTTGGAAAATTACTTAGAACCATTTAATATCTTAAAAATACATGATAGGGAGCAGCCATAAATATCACCCACAAAGCAAATATGGTGCGCAACACTGTAAAGGAATTAATTAGTATTTAATTACTAGAAATCGCTTGAAGTTCTTTTGCTGCCATTAATCACTTTCAATTACTAATGTAATTATAAATCATCTTTTCTCTTTGGGTGGTCATTGCTGGGACTTGAACCAAGGACCCTGTGCTCCAAAAGAGACAACAATACTCTTTTATCCAAACAACAACTTGCCTTAGATGCTCCCAAAAGGACCACAGTGAACCTATTCTAGGCATAAAGAAGTGCACAAGTTCAATGGGGGGTAGACAGAGAGGGAGACGAGGGCACGCTAGAAAGAGAAAGATGGTCCTTTGAGTTATGCTGGCTTTACTTCCATATAATTCCCTGGCCTTTAGCCGTGTTACTCCCGATCTCCTGTCGCGAGAGAAAAGAAGCGGGTCTGCAGAGAGACAAGATAAATGTTCCATCCTCCAATCACTGGAGGACCAGGGCTAATAACATCTCTTGCAGCAAGAAAAATCAAAGCCCAAATGCAATACTCTCCCTCTAACTAAAAGGTTTTCAGCAGGGACATGATTTTGTTTAGCCGGAAGAAGAGCCTCTCCTGTGGAGAGCACCGAGGGAGAAGGGGAGCTCAGTCAGCCCAGCCAGCCCATGCTTTATGAGAGCTGGCTCTGTCTACCCTGTATTAGGAAGCCCTCTGGTCCTGGGGGAAATCTATGCCCCATCCCTGCCCCCCGCAGGGAAAGATGCTTTCAAGCACAACCAGCCCCACTCACCAGCATGCACCGAGTCCAGAAACAAGACAATGACACCACTCCAGAGGTGGCCCTGCCCCAGCCTCTCCCAGACCTTGGTCTTTGGCCTGCTGAGAGCTCCAGAAGGTGGGGCCACCACATTCCTGGATCTGGGTTGCAAGAAGGAGCATCCCTCCAGACACAGCAGGAGCCCTGAGTAGACATCCCCTGGGTAACCAGGGAGCAATGGTCCAAAGGGATTTGGAGAATAGAGATACAGCCGAGCTGGGATGGCATGGGTCACAGTGAGCTGGAACCTGCTCTCTGTGAAGCGAGATCCATTATTGTTTTAAGAAGGGATCTTGAACCTGATCTGGAGGACAATGTAGGCTTGCAGCCATTCCCCTTCCCATCATAAGAAGGGGTCCTGTGATCCGTTTAGTACAACATCTCCTGCCATATCAGCTCAGACCCCTGATGCATGGCCTCTGGCAGGTCTCAGGCCATCACTCGTGTCAATTCTTCTCCTCTGACTCCCACCACACGGAATTGGGTCCCATTGTGCTTTATATATCCTTTTTTCTACCGATACTTGATGATGATGGGGAAGATGGAAGAATATAAGGAAAATGGAAGAAAAATGTTCATGCAGCACTTACATCCACGTAGACGTTGATTAGACCATGCTTAAGTGTGAACAGCCATTAGTGATCACCAAATCAACCAGACCTCTTCATTTTGAAATCTAGCCACAGTCTATGGCTCCAAGAAATGAGGGCACTAGCACATGCTATGTTCATGGCAACCTGCAGGGAAAACAACCTCCCCCCTTGGAATAAACGGCCTTTCTCTTGGCAGGGTGGACAATCTGGGGGTGCAGTGGCCAGCTCTAGACTGAGCAAAAGGGTTCAGAAAGAAACTGGAGTTCAGCTAACCTTTAACTGAACTAAAACCACAGCTCCAAGGTCTGAAGAAGCTCAGCTAATAAGAAGAATACTTGTTGGCGTTGTCTGTATTCCTGCCTGCGACTTGAAGAGAAACGGCTACAATGCTGCAAACACCGGCATCTGATCATTCATGCCAAAGCCAAGCAGATAAGGACAGTTGTCTCTGGAAAAGCCCTTCCATTTGAGATAGACACAGCTCCACTTCACTAACCTAGGAGCTGTAGATACTAATTCAGGGGAGGTTCTCCAGATGCTCCTCCACACTGAATGTCTTGGCTCTTTTGAGCCAGGCCTGATGGTACCAAGGGAGGGTAACAGGGGATGCAAAGACCCACCATCCCAACCCATCCTTGCCTCTGCTGTGTGCACTAGTACCCACCCTCTTCCTCCTTGTGCTCCTACCACTGTCCAAACATCGCTGTGCTTTTTTGATGCTTCTCTCTGGATCCAAACTAAGATCCAGACTTCCTGGCAAGCCCTTCCCTCCATCAGAAAACCAGCCCAGAAGCCCAGAGTATATTTGGATCCAGGTGTGAACATGGTGACAGCCTGTGCAGATGTCTCCTCCTGAGGATCCTCTGCTGCTATGTAGTGGCTCTACACCTGAGTTCTGCAGCCACCTTCCTCCCGCCCCACCACGTCATGCTGTGCTTCCTCCTAATTAGCAAGCAATGGTATGCCTTCCTCCCAGTACTTGGCTAAACCTCCCCTCCCTCCGCTCCTCACTCATTCTGTTCTCTGCACTAATTGCTCAGCGCCTGCACCCTGGGTGTCGGCTGCTGTTGGAGGAGATTAGTATTTTTACAGAGGGGGAAAGAAAAAAAAAAGATTAAAAAAAAAAAACTTGTTTTTTAAAGCAGATGAAAGGAGAGCCCAAGGAGATGTGCATTTGACTCTCAAACACGCTCCTTCAAGTCTCCCTCAGCGGTACTTAAAGGCGTTTCCAAAGCAAGACTTTATGAATGCTAAATGAACCCAGCGCCTTGTTCCTCCGCCACAAGAAAGGGAAAAACTTATCTTTTATATACAATATTTCCTTTATGGCTGACACAGTGCATCATGCATTGCTACTATCAGCTGCATTTCAGATGCCGGCGCTGACCTTCACAAAGTCATGGGCGCAACGCTACCGATTGGGCCCGGGGAGGCTTGCAAGTGGGGAGGGGGATGGGACTCTGGATTGAAGTGGGTCAGGATCTGGGTGGGATCCCAAATGGCCCAGAACCAATGAGCTATCCCGCTCCCACCTCATCACTTCTGGAACTTTTCAAGCAGTGTCATAGTATGGAAAAAACACGGGGCTGGAGCCAGCGAGTCCATCACCTCCTCTCACAATCTCCAAGTGAGGGGACATGCAAATGAAACGGTTAGGGAGCAGGTCTGAAATAAGCACGGGGAAGTTCTCTTTCATACAGCCCATAAAAAACCCGTGGGACTCCCTGCCACAGGATGTTATGGCATGCAATCATTTCACTGGGGCCAAAGGAAGATTGGCTACCACGCAGGATAAGCCCATCAGGGAGTGTCGAGCACAAGAGTTGCAGGGGGACCTCCAAATTAGGATTTCCCAGGCCTTAGGATGCTGGAAGCTGTAGGGGGAGAGACAGGCGATGGATCAGTCTGAACATGCTCTACTTAAATGTTCTTCCCCTTAGCACCTACTATCTGTTATTGTCGGGGGCAGGCTGGGTTATACGGGCTGCGGTCTGCCCATGCTCTGGCACAAGGCTGGGGTAGAACCCAGGTCACCCGGAGCCCAGTCTGGTACCGTACCCCCCACATCACGAGTGCAAATGCAAACTGTACTAAGTACCACATGTGAGAGAAACTTTCCATTGCAAAGCCACCATGAACAGCAATGGGTCAGCTACAGCTTCCTGCACATCTCCAAGCAGGAAACAGGACCACGTGTGGGCAGGTGACAAGCCACAGTGCCATGAGAACACAGGTTGCTGTGAGGAAGAAAAGGCTCGACTCACATGGCCCACCAGTGAATGAGCCACTTAATGAAGAACAAGGGCCAGGCGCTGGGATTGCCCGGCTGGTTGTGTTTGGTGCACCCCTGCCTGCCCTAGGTCTGCAGTGCTCTCTGGCCAGGGCTGTGCCACCATCCATGCTCTATAAGCATGCAATGAAGGCTGAGAGAGATGAAGGCAAGCAGGTGTCTCACGCCCATCCATCTCTGATTTTTCAGGAATCAAGGCATTAAAAAAAGATTTGGCCCTAATGTATTTTAGATCACACTGGAAGTGTACAGTGGAGCTGGAGTTCAAAGTGATCTCATAGGAGTCAACCCAGGATTGTGACTTCATTCCCAACCGTGACCCTCGCTCCTAAACTCTAATCCCGCCCTGGCCACTGACCTACTGAACGGCCAAGGGGAAAGTCACCTGTTCTTCTCTGTGCCTCATTTTCTCCTTGGGGAAAGAGTGTCCCCACCTGCGCAGGAGGAATCTGTGTGCTCCACTGTAGGCTTCCTGTGCCATCTAGACGGTGGTGCATAGTCGGGAGAATACCCACATGACCCAGTGTTGTGAGCGCTAATTAGCTCCTGTTTGCACTGTTTGAGTTCGCTCTTGCTATATAATTGCTAAATATTATCATCTCTTCAGGTACAGCAGCTTATTATGATGATAGCGATTGATATTTCTCCAGCACCTTTTATCCCAAACAGAACTCAAATTACCAAAACAAAAACAGTAGTCTTCCTGCGTTCCCAAACATCTCCAAGCCACCCCTGCTGCCATTACTCTCTCTCCTTTATGGAGAGAGAAACCAAGGCACAGGGAGGTAAAGAGACTGGTGCACATTCACACAATGACTGCATGGAAGAGTTCAAATCCAGGCTTCCCTGTGCCCAGTGCAGAGTCCCAAGTCACTCAGCTACAAACTTAGTCTTAAATTACTGAGCTACAACCTGTACACGCTTGGATGACTTGTACTCTACTCTCCCGATTCCTCTCCACACATCACTGTGTTATCTCAGTGTCCTGTCTTCGGCAACACAGAAATGCAGCCATCTCTGGTGTGGAGCATGGCAGTGTCGTGTCTAGCACTTGTGAAGCATCTCACATCCAGTTAGGATGCAAAGGGAGGTGTATTTACCATGGAGTTTACTTCTGGCTTTGAGGAATACCATGAGATAGTCATGAACTATACGTGATGAGGTGGATCGATGCATGCGTTGGCTTATACTCCCAGACCCAACACCAATGATTACAATGAAATCAAGGGACATGGCCCAGGAAGCCTCAGAGAGCAAAAACCCCCATCTTCCCAGTCCCATCCATTCACTCCCAGGGAAGTGTGCCAAATTTGCACTTTTTTGTCCCCCTCTGGCGGCACAAGGCTGCATGTACCAGGGTGAGCATAAGGCAACAATTTGAAAAATCTTCGCCAGCAGTAGGAGAACAGGGGGCCACACCATGATGGATTGAAGCCAGTCGGTTTGGGATAGGTCTCTAAATCCTCATTAAACTGGGTGTTGAGGCATCGCACATTAATCCCGAACATTTCCCCTTCGGCCCAAACAAATAAATAACTCTTGCATAACTCAGGAAGCTCTGGGCGGGGCCTGCCTTCTCCTGTGCTCTTACTCTCTCTCAGTAATCAGTGAATAAAACATCGCCCGCAAATCTATTAGGCTAATTTTAAATCCTGACAATTTAGCAGCACTTCAGCAAGATAAGAGCCATTTATTAAAAGCCACAGTTCATTAAGCCAATCGCTGCTGGCGTATTTACTCAGAGAAATGGGGCTGGGCACAGTTCTCACAATGGAAGCGACTCTCCCCTGCCCACATAGAAAGTCTAATGGGAACCTTCCCTCCCTGCTCCAGGCGATGGTCCCAATCGATGCCAACACACACCAGCCCAGGACTGAGCCTGAGGGTGCAGGGACACCGCCTCCTGCACTGCGGGCTGTTATGCAATCATCCCGACACGAGACCACGGAGGGTGGCAGGATGCTTTACACACTGCCTAGACTAACGTGCTGCCCCAGAGTACCCCGGCTCCAAGAAAACCCTCAGCTGAGGCTGGCTGCATTATTTAACATGACCCTGGCCTGAGTAGCAGAACCCAAAGCTTCATTCAGGGGGCCTGGATCAAAAAACCTTAGGCTGAAATAGCTGTTCTGTGCTCAGGAAGGCCAGGGAACCAGTCCAAACCACAGCGGCTCCAAACTTTCAAGATGCCTATGATTGGCGAACCCAAACCCTGCACACAAACCTCTTAGGTGGTCAGCATTAGGACTGGATCAGATGCCTGCCCTGTGCACCCACCTTTGCTTGTAGCCATGCAATACACTTGCACAGCAAAGCCAGACAGGCAAATTGCTGTGGGTTGAAGTGGGGCGGCGGCTGCTCCACGATAACTGTTGTGTGTGTCCACTCCTGCTCCGTGGTGAATTTAACCGGCACAAGTGGTGACTTAGCTATGTTTCATTCAGGGCAAAAGTCCTCTAGGATTGTTTCTATCATGAGGAGCAGACACACAAAACTATTAGCATGGAGCGGCTGAGGCTCAGTAAGCCACCCTGACTCGCCTTTCAGCTTGCTATAATATGCTCATCTGCCCATACCCCGAGCCAGGATTATCTCTTCACACAGCGTTGTGTGCTGGAGAGAGAAAGAGATTCTGTAGGCAAAGGAGCGATGCTCAGAGACAGCCTTTCAGCATGGGAACAGGTCTATTTAAGAAGAGCCAGTGTCTGCCAAAAGCTACCAGATTGTGCCACTAGCTTTCTCTCCTCCAAGCTGCTTCTGACATCTCTGTCAAATCCCCCTTCACATTACCATTACATCAGCATCCTTCTGGTCTGCAAGCTTCCTGGACTGGCTGTGGTGGTAACATGAACACAGCAGCTGACCTAGGGACATGACCTGCTTTTTAGAGCAGCTTAAGTGGCCCTTGAGCACCTCCAGTTTTCTGTTCATTTAGGTCTTTCACCTTCAGAACGGAGCGGTTTTACTTTCCGACCCCAGTAGGCTGATACCGCCCCCTCCTAAATTCCCTCCCCCTGCCCCAGTAGAAAGTCTCTGAAAGACATCAGTGGGTGCAGTCAGACCCGGATGCTGGTACCAAGACTCTGGGGTTTGATGTTACCTTCTGGCCTTATGCTGCAAAGCCAGGCTCCCCTCCTACACCCTCCCGTGGGCAAACCTGCTGACTTCACAGCTCACAAGGCTGCCAGTGCAGCAATGGAGAATTAGGCTCCTGTCCTCAGGACCTCAGCTGAAGCCCATGGAAAGACCCATTTTAAGATCAGTGGGAGTGAAGCACCTAAATACCTGCGAAGAGCTAGGCCTAGCAACATGCCTGAAGCCACTGTTGGAAGCAACATCAGAGTAAGGACTTGAACTTGGGGACTGCCAGGTCCACGGCCAGCTCTCAAACTACTATCCCTCGCCCTCCTGAAAGGCAGAGCAGTCATTTTCAGCGTATTTCAGCCTGGGGTTGGACGAGAAATCATTTTCAAGCATTTTGACCCTGGTTGTTCTCAAGTAAAGGCACCAGGTGTGGCTGGAGAAGAAGGCACCGAGGACAGACAGTCAGCAGGCACTTGCCCCACGACAGGGGGTACCTGTGGCCACTATCAGATATGACTGCATCTCAGACAGCCCCACTCCAGCTATAACGCAGATGCTGGGGAAGTGTATCACACAGCTCCCGGAAACACAGCCAGATCCCAGGCTGCGACATTGTCGAGCTGCACTGATGCAGTTCACGATGCACTGCCACTTCTGAAGCGTCCCTGCTGCTGGATGATGCGGGACATCAGATAACAGGACGGAGTTGAGCCACAGCTTCCTGGCTCAGGGAAGATTGTGACAAGCAAACAGAGAAGAGCAAGGGAGGGGAGTCCACCCCACTGTGGCTTCTGAACAGCTGCTGAGCACCGGGACGGGGCACGAGCTGCATGGGGCAAGCAAAGCCTGGGATGGCACCAAGGTGGCATCACCTCTGAACTAGGGATCAACCTTTTGGTATGGGATCCAGAAAACACTTCATGCACAAGGAGGCAACAGGGTCACTGAGGGCCATAGGCAAACCACAGCAGGTCCCTGCATCCTCTGAACCTCACTTGGAGTGATGGCAACAACCTCCTCCCCTTTCCCAAAGGCAACAGCACAGGGCTCAGGAACAGCAGTAGGGAATACCTCCTCTCTCAGACAGCAGGGCCAAAGGATCTCTTAGGAGAGACGCGGTGGCACTGAAGTTCCCATTGACATACCTCAGCTGCAGATGGAGCATCTGGTTGTAGGGGGAAGGGAGGTATGTGTAGTGGGGGGAGGAGAAGAGTTGCACATTTCTCTCTTAGGCATGGTCTGCAGCTGGGACAGAGCTGGCATGCCACCCCCCAAACATTGGGGCATAGCCTTGATCCCCCACTATGAAGGAAGAAGGGGCTTGCACCCCACTGACTGGTGTTTCAGGCTCAGTGCAGACTTCAGCAGAAGCATCCACATTAGCAATAGCCACAGGTGCCATCGTCAGGCTTTCCCTCAAACACAAGGGCTAAAGGATGAAAGAGAATTCAATTCTCTCTTTCATTAAGAGAGAATAAAGGCTGAGACCCTGACCTGGCCACAAAACATCAGGAGCCAGACCCTGGGCACAGGCCTTCACCCAGCTCTACCCCCATACCAAATTCACCTCTCAGCCTGGAAACCAGTATGGGTGTTTACATAGGGTGGGCAAAACAGTAACCTGTTGGTCTAGTGACTTTCAACCTTTTTTCATCTGCAGACCCCTTCAGAAATTCTGCGTGGAGGTGCAGACCCCCTTGAATGGTAAGTCTGGGTATTCATATTGAGTGTAGTAATCTTTTGCAGATGCCCAGGGGTCTGCAGAGCACAGGCTGAAAACCACTAGTCTAGGGAGTGACCACCTGCTTTTTTCCCCCGTCAGAGGAGACATTGCTGCTACTGATGCCTTCAGTGTGCCCACAGGGTCTGTCACTGCTGACTCTATGCCAGGAGAGGCTGCAGTGAGCTGGTAGTAGGTACCACGGACCTATCTGAGTCTTGCTGAATATCATGCCAGTCTATAGGTTTTGTTCCTGCATGAATCCGCATATGCTTCTCCACTGGGCATGGAGCAGACTTCTCCCCACTAGTAGGGCTGGTGTCACATCACTGACATGCCTAGAGGATCCTGTCTTATGGGGGTTGACAGGATGCTTTGTAGAAGCAACCTTGCACTTGTCCAGTTGGACCTGCTGATGGGTTTGGACCCTCTTGGCTCTCCACAAGAGTGGTACCCAGCCAGACTGGGAGCAAATGACACCAGCAGCCATCCGACAACAGTGGAGAGCTCCCGTCTCCTCCCCGTAACTCTGTGTAATTCACCCTAGCAGAGGAAATCCAATCCAAGAAACCTCAAATATAATTGTCCTTTGCGCCTTCCAGTTGCACACTCACAAGACAGTCCAGAGCCACTACAGCTTCCCTGTTTCAGTAAGGGCCAAAAGCACGATTATAAAATTAATTATAAATAGCCATAGGAGTTTTAGTGCTTAGCAGAATGATGAGAAACCCAACTCCAGGGACAGTGAGGGGACGGGGAGCCAGCCAGACTGGCAGGAGGGGGTGTGTGTCCATGTGTGGGGGTGTTGGTAAGTGTGTATGAGTGCATGCATATGCGTACAAGAGGGAGCAAAAGAGTTGTATGTGCAAGAGAGAGCCAGCAAATGAGATGGGATAAATGATAAATTAGACTCTGCCAGTCAATCACATTTTCTAAATGTTTTATATCCCAAAAGCTATAAAAGCAATATTCCTTTCTGGCCTTATTGGAGCCATTTCTGTAAGGCAATCACATCTGTTTCCTCAGGGATTTAAGCTGAAATGTGCTTTGGCTTTTCTCCCTTTTATATTTACTTTCTAGCCTGCTACCAAAGAAGGGTCAAAGCATGCATACAAATGGGAAGAGAAAAAAAGAGAAAAAAAAAAGTCAGATGACCAGCTCAGAAAGACAGACATGAACAAGAAGTAGATGCAAACTTCTCCGGATCCCCCACCCCTGCGTAGGAGGAGAGCTGCAATAATCAGAAGATGGTTAGGTTGTAGAAACAGTTAGCTTGTCCAGTTAATGTTTCCCTAGCTTGAACGGGAATTATTCTTCAGTCACACGGCTATTATGGAAGCATGTGTCCTGGGGCAAAATGGTGTGTGTTATCTCAGATGTGCTGATCTGTTCACCCCGCTCATGATTTGTAACACTTGGTACAAATGGCATCTCCGCAGCGATGCTGCCTGCATTATTATTGTGAGAAGGCAGGGTGAGATTTTCACACAAAAAAGCTCAACTCCTCACAGAAACTCAAGAGTATTTGAAGGAAAGGTTTTCAAAAGATCCCTGTGACTCAAGAGCCCAGTGTCAAATATTAGGAGCTGGTTTGTAAGGCAGAGGTCATCTGCAAGACCCTTTACTGGGTACAACAAACAGCAAATTTCCTTCCCACCTTCTCCCCCCAAAATTAAACTTTTTGAGTGTGAAATGATGAACTATTAGGAGTTGAACCAACCGTTCCTGATGTCACTTGGACCCGGAGCGTTACTCAGGGGTCTTCCAGAGGCTTACCCCACAGTTTACAATACAAAATGACTCCAAATTTGGGCCATAGAAGCAGCCTGGAGCCATTACGTTTCTAATGTTCTTCAAAGGATTTTCTATCCCTTCCTTCTGGGGATAGAACAACGCTGCAGGATTTTCTATCCACTTCCTTCTTATAGGTAGGACTATACAGTTTCATGCCTGTAGTGCTTCTACGATTGCTGCACATCCACCTAGTATGAACGGTGACTGGGTTTGAGGATGCAGCAATAATTGGAGGAAACTCCTGTGTCATAGTTGCCACTTAAAACCACAGCTCTGAAGCACCAAGTGGTTTGCTCTCTTTATTGATGCCAAACAGCCTTAGCAAGCAACAGTGAAAGATTATTTGATTTTTTTTTTTAAACTTATGAGTGCTTACCTGAACTGAACCAAACTCAAGCATTTACAGTGCTGCCATTTAGAAAATGGTTCTGAATTGTGCTAGACTAACCTTTGTAGCAAGGGGTGCAGAGACATGGGAACCAAAGGAAATCATTACAAACAAGATTTCTGTAGGAGAATTTGATTTCGGCACTACTATGTTACACATGTGTACACACACTTCAGTGCAGCCTCATTAGTATGGTCTGCATCATGCTGGGCAAAAACGCTCTCTGTAGATTCAGTGGGGGGAAAAAAAACTATTAGGGAACCCTCTCTCACTATCTAGCCCCATCACAAGACTGTGAATTTCCCTGAAACTTCAATTTTAGAGGAAAAAAGCATGTGGGAGCAATTCCAGACACCAAAACCACCTCATTTCAACATTTCCGCTGTGAAAAATTAGAGTGTTCCCTTTGGAAATCATCTTTCCTCCCTAACTTTTAAACACTTTAACTAATAATATACAAGGGGTCGGGGAGCCAAACTGGAATGTTTAGATTTGTTGAAACAAACTGCTCTGATCCAATATGATTTTTTTTTTTTAATCATTTCCTGGAGAGTTTTTATGTTTTCTGGTTCTCTTTCTAATCAGAACAGGGGAAAAAAACAAACAACCCAAATCTCATAATATGAAAATCCTTCATGCAGCTTAAACGTTTAGTTTAAACAATGTATGAAGCTGTAGCCCCAGGAGCTGCTGGGAGATGGATCCACCCCTCCAAAATATTATTTTTAATATATATTACACACACACACACTTATATAGCAATCAATGGAAAATACCACCTCTAAAAGGTAGAAAACCAAGCTGGTCACGAGTGAAGCAAAGCATGCTGGGCACCATTCCCGATGCTCAAGCACCAATGAAATCCCACTTCAGGTCTCAAGCATGATGCCACTGGTTCATTCACAGACCCGGTGCTGGGTCCCAGAGGTGCGACTGGCACCCAAGTCCCAAAGGCAGGTTTTCAATTGACAGCTTTGCTTTCCATCTACACACTGGAAACTCAAAGTACAGAAACACAAATCATCCGGATTGGAATAACGATATTCCTTTTTTATTATTATCATCATCAAGTGTCATTACCTTGCTGGGCCCTTCCTCAGCAAATCATTATTTCAGCTGATTGGAAAGTAGTGTTGAAAGACCAGGTTCTCCAGCACAATTTTCTTCATATCCTATTAGTTGCAATACAATTACAGTGAATACATCAATTTTTAGTCCCCGCAGCTCCTGGAAGCAGCCACCTATTAAAAAGCTGGCTTATTAATGGAATTGTACATCCAGGATTAATCGGCTTGTGTCGGCCATTTACATTTCTCATTCCACAAGTGCTTTTGTTTGCTTAATAGGCTGAAGTAGCTTGAAAGTGATACAACTGAAAGCTTCTTCCAATTGTGGCGCGCATCACTGGTACATTTAGTATCTCTTCCCCGACTTCATTCGAACACTGCTCCAGGATAAAGCCTGGCGTGTGCTACATGGAAAATACACACAGCAGCAGAACAAGAGGCAGCTTGGGAAGAGCATTTGAGATGTGATATCTCCAGTAGCAAATGGGATACTGTCTGTGTACTAAGATGGGAAATCAAATCAGATAAGCAAGATGAATCCTTAAGGACAGAAAGCACCACCGTTATGATGGTCTACTTTGACATAGGTAGTCAGACACTGAGCAAACAAGGTGATAGCTAGTTAAAAATAGCCATGCCAATAGGTAATAAATGCTTGCAGTTTAGCAGTGATACACCTGTGCTGTGGGTTTGAGGTTTGACTTCCCACCTTTGACTCCTCAAATGGTTACCATCTGGCAGCAGTGGCTGCTAGTATTGAAAAACCTTTAAAAAGAAAGAGGCAGGTGGAGAGGATGGCTGTGGGGGGTCTATCTAGGAACAGGGCATCCTGTACCTGTGCAGGGAGTTGGACTGGATGACCCTGGAGGCCTATCTGCCCTGTCAAACCATAATTAACACTAAGTGCTCAGGCCCCAGGAGGAGTGCTATGAAAATACTAGGAAATGAAATATAAGCAGAGAAGCAGCATGCTGCGCACTCTCGCAGCTCAGTCCCTTGCCATGGCTGGAATGGGATAGAGTGACTGGCCCTTGCAAGTCTAGATGGGGACAGAGGGATTGGAAGAAGACCCTGCTAGACACTGCTGCTTGTCCTTAATAACCAGCACTAGTTGAGAGAGGCTTCCTCCCCCGTTGTCCCATGCCATCTTCCAACAGCTGCCGTCTCCCATGCCCGCTAAGTACTTGCGTTCACCTCATGGCTCTTGCACTGGTTCACTCAATCCAGACCAAGCTTTAAGACCCTGTTTCCCCAAGAATGTAACACTGCATCTTAGGGAAAACCACTGTTAAACCAGTTCAGCTAAAGCAGGCAAATCACTCAAGTGGGTGCCCTTCATTCTGTGTAAACTAGGCTTACTTTGGCTTAGCTTAGGTCACTTCCAAACTGGTTTAAGCTAAACTAAAAGAAGTCTGAAATGGAAAGGTCCACCCACCGGGACGCACCTGTTCAGTACTGTCAGCTGAACATCCTATCCAAGCCAAGCCAGCAGGATGCTCTCAAGCATCCCAAACCTAAAGCTATGTCTCCCCACTGCTAAAGTGGAAGTAATGACAGAAGCTTGTTACGAATCTCTCCACATGCATCTTTTTGTTGGCTGGACCAGCACCCAAACTATGCATGGGAAAGGGCCAGAATGAAAAAAAAAGCTCTGCAAACATTTCAGATGCGTCCTGACAGGCAGCTTTGGCATCTTCAAAACAACAGTGTTCTGGGTTTCACGTATTTATTTTCATTTTTTAATTGTAATTTAAGAAAAAAAAAAAAATTAAATCTTTAAAAAAAAGAAAGAAAATATTTCAAAATTATTGCATCACTGTGAGCAATCTGGTCTCAGATTTTCAGTGGGGAGGAGGGGAGTACAAGCATTTGCTAGGCCTCTGCAAAGCAGCTAGTATTGACTTCAGATTTGGCTGATTCAGGGGACAGCGATTCAAATCGCTGCCCCGAATCAATTCGGCCAAATCAGATTCAGATTTGGCTGCTGCCAAATCTCTGAATCACCTAGGCCCATCCCCCCCCAGCCTGGCAATGGCTGCCCTGCCCACCCCACCTCCTGGCTCTTTAGGAAAAAAAAGCCCCAGCTCAGCGGGTGCTGCCACATGGGCAGGGCAATCCCTGCTGCCCCCACTGCCCCACGCTGCATGGGGGCTCTGCACAAGCCCACTGCCCTGCCAACCACAGCTCCAGCCCTTTAAGAAGGAAAAAAACCCCAAAAAACCCCCGCACTCACTGTTCCTGCCAGGCAAGAGGGCGATTCCCGCTGCCCTGTGCCACGTTGGGAGCTCTTCCATGAGCCCCCGATGCCCTTGCAGGAGCAGTGAGTGCAGCGCTGTTCTCAGGTTTTGTTTTTCTTAAAGAGCCGGAGCTGGTCCAGGTGGGACGCTCATGGTGGGGGCCAAAGGGCTCGTGCAGAGTCCCCCCCCATGGCACAGGGCAGTGAGAATCACTCTCCTGCCTGGCAGCACCCAGTGAGCACTGGGGCTTTTAAGTGCCAAGCTGCAGCAGATGGGGCAGCTGTGGGGGGCTGGGGGAGTGGGCAGGGGTCCCTCCCCACCCTGTGACCCCTCCCTGCTGCAGCCACTGGGGACTGCCCGAATCATCAAAGGTCTCCAAATCTTTTCTGAAGAGTCAGAGAGCTTTCAATTGATTCGGACCTTTTAATTGGTCCTGATTCAATTTGGATTCGGTTTGGCCACCGAATTGGGCCGAATCTCCTCTGAATCATATCACCACCCGAAGCTCTGCACAGCTCCAGTATTTGCTTTGTGAACACTTCTGGGATTTCCACTTTGGTTGGTCGTTTGAGATGGAAACTTTTTTTTTTCCCCCCCAAAATCTCAACAATTCTTAGGACAGAAGACCCATTCCTGCCCACATTTAGTAACAAAGACAGTTATCTATCAGGGCTGGATCTTGGCTGTTAACAAAATGTTTGAGCGGGGCGTTGAGATTTTTGGATGAAAGCCCTGATTCAAGTGCCCACAGAGGCCTGACATACTTGCTGAGGGATGGAGATAGATGACCAAGGTAAAAGAGAAGGGGGGAAAAAAAGAGAAAAGGTTAAGCTTCATGAATAAAGCAGAAGAATACTTCATCTTCAAGCAGAAAAGGGGATGTGTGCGTCTATGTTCTTTACCTAGCGCTGCATTCCCGCCTCCTTGTGCTCCAGTGAGCTGCACATAAAAGCCCATCCTACAAACAGATCCAAATGAGTTTCCTTCACGCCCACCCCGCCGAGCAGGGAGGTCTCTTCAGGCCGTGACTGATGGACACCGACAGAATATTAAGCCCCAAACTGCCATTCCCAGCTACTGCCTCTGTTGTTAAAGCAAAGGACTGTTGTCTCCCAGGGATGATATTCCTGTGGCAGCAAAGCCAATGCATGTTGAAGCATTGTAATGTAGTATGACTTTTCCCTTTAATGGAATTTTTCTAGCCCACTAGGAAAAAAAAAAAAGGCTCCATTAACCATACTACAAAGGCTCCTACTTATTAGTATTTTAGAACAGCGGCAAAAACATTTCTTGAATCTAATTATTGCTGACAAATATGAAAATTGAAATCAAAGTTAAATTTTCAGCTACAGTGCCTCATACAGCCGCCGCTCGCCCGCGCCTGACTATTGCATCAACACATTCATTCAGCCGATGGCTCCACAAGAGATTGATATTGCCTGCCCTCCACCCAAGCCCTATAAGTTTTGAAGCATTAACTCTGACATATTCATCTCAACAGTCGGTGCCGAGTAACTAACTTTATGTTTAGTGGTTGCATGTGGTTGATGGATCTCCAGGCGAGTGGGGGGACGAAAGCAGCTGGGAACACTTTTCTCTTTGCACCTTTTATCCAGCCCTCATTTTAATAGAAGAGGTTTTTAAATGGTTCAAATTTTTCAGGGTGCAGAAGAATCCACGGGGGAAGGGGAAAAGCTTCCTTGCCCCCTCCCATTAAACATACTGCAAAAATCATTCCCTTTTGTCATTTAGCTCTGCTTGTACAAATGTTTAATGGATGTCGAGGGAGCTAATGATTGCTGCTAGGAAATTCATTTTAGATTTGCTATTTATAAAGTCCTTGCTGCTCAGGTGGGAAATTAACATAAGGGAGTGGGGGAGAAACCAAAAAACAGGGCATGGGAGATGGCGGGCTGTGGAGCCAGCTTATGCCAGGAGACCCAACGGAGTCTGTTCACAAAGGGCTTGGTTTACAGGAGCACAACTGAGGACAGGGACCCTGGGTTTGCTACAGCGGAAATAGGTGCCTCTGGGTCCCGTCTTTGTTGAGGCTGAAACTGGAGCAGGCACTTCCAGGCAAGCCTTTGGCAAGGACTGGTGGCTGGGAAGCAGAGGGGCGTTCAGAGGCGGTACCAGGGCTACGTTTGCAGGCTCCTGCCCCTCTCATCCATGGGCACACTGCTCTTATGCATGCACACATGCGCACGGGTGCATGCATGCTTCCTTTCCGCCCAGCCACAGGAGGGGTGGGACAGAAAGCAGGAGAATCCACAAATTAGCTAATTCTCTTTGGAGTGCCAGGGCTGCCAGTTGGACAGAAACGGACAGCTGTACATTGGCTCAGTGCCTCTCGTGGGATCCCGTCATCTGCCCAACACACCTTAGAGCTGCCGAGCGCTGGCTGGATCCCCAAAACAAACACAGCCTGCAAGTAAAGATCTCTTCGTACCACCCTAGAGCTCCCAATCCAGCCCAGCCCAGACCACCACATCTCTTTGCACGCATCAGACACAGCTGCAGGTCTGAAATACTTCAGCCATCTTCCCCCTCTTCTTTTTTCCCCCCCTTATCCTCTCTAGACTTCTGTCCTGAATACTCCATCTGTTATCTCTGGATTAACTGCAAATCTCCTTTGATTACCCAGTCACTGTTGAAAGAGACAACCTGTTGCCACGTGTTTGATTACTGAATCCCAGGGGAGTTCCCATTTGTAACACAGCCAGATCCAGTACAGTCAGCATTACATGTACAGTCATTGAGTTGCTAATTCATTGTCTCAGAAGTTGCTTTTCACTTTCTGGGTTTTCAATAATAAGCTTCGTACGAAGCCCTTAAGCTTCTGAAATAAGCTGAAAACCGCTTTTCTAACCATTTACATAAACACAAGTGGATCAGAAGGAATAATCAGAGTTTATGCATTATTTGGGGGCTTTGGAGCCGGCTGCTAATGCGACGTCAGGTTTTGAAGCCCGGAAAATACAATGGGAAATATTGACGTGCAGAAAGGCAGCGCAAAGGTAAACAGTAAATAATACAATTTCTACTGTTGTATCCAATGACAACTCGCCTTGGTTTCCTGCTTACGCCAGCCTCTCACCAATGATGCTCCCAGCCAGCTTTGTTCTTAAGTATACCTCATTAGGAGAGATGTCACTCACACAAGATCCAAGCATTCCTCCATGCCAAACAAGATTGATGCTATCTCACTCTTTCACCAATTAGTGGAGAGCGGTGTTGGCTCTGGAACTTGACACAGCAAAAACTTTGAGACATGCAGCCCTGTGATCTTTAAATGCCATCTGGACTGCAAAAAGGCAATGCAGCTTTAAAAAAGGGGTTTGTGAGGGGTGCACCAGGAAGGTGAGGAAGCAGAAAACCCCCCAAGGAATCCAGCATCACTCAAAGGCTTTCCCCTGGCACGGAAGCAGGAATTTTAAGAGGACGGTGTGATAGTAATTAAGGAGCGGAATTAATTTCCCTTCCAGCATCCCCTCACTCTCCCACTTATCTCACGGCTTGCACTGGGCGTCTCCATCACGCTTTCCAGCAGAGCTGATCTGAAATGTTTTGCAAAACTAGGGGGAGGGAGAGAAAGATGAAAAATTTCTGGCTGCGTTGAAATCTGAACATTTCAGAAGTGTCTCGGTCTGGAGGAAAAAAAAATCATTAAAAATGGAACAAAGTATTTTGATCTTGTCAAAACATCCTGTTTTGATAGTTCTGGAATGGAATATTTTGATTTGCTTCTCAGCTTTGAAAGAACTTTTCAAAACAGAATTTGTTATATCGAAATATTTTCAACAGTTATGTAGGTTCAAAAACATCAACCCCAATTTTTCTCTCCCCCCCAGAATGTATTTCCATGGAAAATGTCAAAGCTCCCACCCCCTCAATCATTTTTAGAATGAGAAAAAATAGTTTAAAAAAAAAAAAAATCACTGATTGTCGCATAAAATGAGTGCCCAGCACAGCTCCGCTTCTTAATGTTTCAGATTTCCTACATAAAGCCTTGGCACCTTGAGAGCTCACCCATCTCAGGACTGAGGACTTGTATTAGCTTTTGTAACAGTAACACTGACAGACTCCAGACACGATCCTGGTGCTGGGAGCTGCACAAACACACATTGAGAGAAAGCCTGTGTCCAGGAAGGTTTCAGTCTTAATGGGTACAACAAAGGCAGGAGGTGGCAGGGAGGAACGGTCGCATTCCCATTTTACGGATGGGTGAACTGAGGAAGAGGATGACTCTCCCAAAGTCACACAGGGGCAGAGTCTGGCGATGAACTGAAAATGCCACGTTCTAGTCCAGAGCCGTCGGAGCAGGAGGCTCCTTCCCTCCAACTTCCAGCTCTAGCCAGTCCATCGTGTGACTGGCTTGGCTTGGATGAACTCAGTGGCGCTGGGCCCCTGCGCAACCTCCAGCATCATTTTTACAGCCCCTTTCCTGAATGCCAGCACCTTGCAGGAATGGCAGCTCTTGGGGCTTACAATACCTTTGCACTACCTTCATCTAAACCCCCTATCTCCCACGCATGTCAAATGGGAAACAGTGCCCAGCAGAGCCAAAACACAGGTCCAGGCCCTTTCAACTCGGCAACAGAGATTCTCGATTCAACTCGAGCTCGATGCTGGCAGGTGGACAAAGCCCAGCTCTCGTTTCCTAGGGAAAAGGGAGAAAGCCCTGCCAGCTCCAGTCTCTGTGCCCTTGGTGCTTTAAAGGAAATAGTCGAACACCCCATAATTTATTCATGTTGATTCGCTGGGATTCTGGCTTCCATACACAGCTGCTACAAAGCTCTCACCTCCCGCTCCGAGCCGCAGCCTTCTCATCTGGCATTAGCTCTGCATTAAAACTTGTTCTGAAGGCCTGTTCCGGCTCCTCCTGATTAGTAAGCCAGGCATGCAGAAGGTGGAGGAGGAGGAGGAAGGCAAAGTGGGGGGGAGGATGCCAAGAACTGAATATTGTCTTTAGCGAGAACAGTTGACGGGACAAGGGGGTCAGAGGGCCAATTAATTTACAACAGCTTTCAGCGTCGGACATATTAACTGTGAGCGCATCAAAAATCCATGATATCCTTCTTGGCAGGAGATAACAGAGAGTGGTGAAGACATCACCTCTGATTTATTATTAACAAAGAGCAAGGTGTGTGCTTCTGCGAGGGAAAGGGAGGCCGGCCGGCATCTTCGTGCTGCTGGAGCTGCCGCTCCTGAATGTGCTGGGAAGGTGGCTCTTGCCGGGGCTTCCCAACGCTGCAGGAGGAGGCCTCTAATGGAAAAGGGACCCCATGCCCTCCAGCCACCATGGGCCGTGGTTGCTCTGGGGATTGCTGTGCTCCCTCTGGATGTGCGGAGCAGGGGGGAGAGGCAGAGGACTGGTTACTCCTCTACCATGTGATCCCAAATCCCTTTTCTCAAGGTACATTCTTTGGGAAGTTGGAAGGAGATGTTTTCCCTTCTTGAAGGGGTGCAGGGCTGGATACCAGGACTCTGGGGTCCTATTCCTGGACCTGAGGGAAAGGTTAATCTACCAAATAAGAGCATTAGACAAAGACTGAATGCCTGCACTCAGTTCTTAGGGGCAGTAGGAGAGAGAAATACAGCACCTAGACTACGTGAATAGGAGCCAGGATGCCTGGGGTTTAGTCCCAGCTTTGCAAACAACTCGGTAAGCCATTCTGGACAATCACTTCACTTCTCATAACAGGCACCACTCTCACCCCCATCTCCACCCCAACTTCTAACAGCCTGCCCCACATCCTGACTCTGCTGACAACTTACCCCACCCTGGCATTGTACTGAGTGGGAGAAAGCCAGATACAGACTGGACAGAGGGTCAACACAAGGCCTGTGCTGCAGTAAATTTTCAGTTAAGTCTTAAGAGGTGAAGACATGCAGAGGGGTGAACTGCAGCCAAAAAGAGCGGAGAGAGTCTTTTTTTAGCTGCTGTGTCTCCCAAGTTACAGAAGAGGGAAAGAAAAGCAAAAGCAGAAGACTCTTGCCCAGGACCCCTCTGGCTACTGGGAAGGGTGAGACTACACCAGCCCTGCTAACAGCTCCCAGAGCCAAGCACGAGCTCTTGGGAAGCAGGCAAGCACATCCTCTCCTCCTACTCCCTGCTGGTTTATCACAGAACATTGCAAGTTGCAACCCCTGCTAGCATGACCTAGATCTGTCAACCAATCAATTTTTCCCCCCATAGGAAAAAAATAAGTAAAAATAAATAAGGAGATATTATATTCATATATATAAGCAAGCTAAAGCAACAAGACAATAAATGAACTGAGCACTTATAACACTGAATGTGGCCGCTGCTGATCGCAGGGCTGGCAAAGCCATGGCCATGAGGGCAACATGACAGCGTGATGCTGGTCTATACAACCAGGGAGGCTGTGGGGTAAGAAGCAGCTTTCCTTGGGAGCAGGCTATCCTGCTGTCCCATAAGCAGCTGTGGACAGGACTAAATGGACCCCACTCTAATGCAGTCCAGGGGCTCCCCCATTCCTGTGGAGCCAGAGTAAATCAGACCAGAAGGGCCTTAGAGAGGGCATCTAGTCCAACCCTTACTCAATGCAGAATCGTCCCCAGCTGAGCCACCCCAGGCCAATGGGATAGGGACAGACACGAGCATCTTCCTGTTCCCTTTGTGCCACGCCATCTCTAGGAAACAGGCCACATCTCCCTTGCTGTGATTTCACCACTGGCTACTGCCTCCCCTTGCTGCACCCAGCTGAGAGATGGCCTCTATCTGTAGGGCTTTGGCCATGCAAATAGAAGGATCTTCTCAGTGCTGATAAATAGTGGCAGAGCAGCAGCGGCTCAAAGCCCTGTACACAGATGCTGGGCATCTCCTCTGTGGGTAGGGAAGGATGTCTCTCCACCCGGCCTTTGCACTAACTGCAGGGGAAAAGCAACTTGGCAGCACCTAGCAGCTGGCCTCAACCATTCGCAAGAGACCTGCAAGAGATGTAGTCCTCCCACATGAGACACTCCAGTCCTAACCCTGATGTTTCTGTTGTGGAAGAGCACTGGATCTTCTGGATCCTTGGGAATACAGCCCATGATCCAGTGACATGAGGGAAAACATCCAGGAGAGGACAGGTCTCATGAAGGAGGAGGATGCTCCACTGAGGAGGAACCAGCACTTCAAACAGGGATGTATAATTTTTATACTACCACTCCCATCTTCAGCAGTGTCAAAGTAGAAGTTGTATTCAGGAAGAGCTGCCCAGATTGCAGCTCAAGCATTAGTGTAATTAATGTCTTGGGGCTGTCTCCGGACTCCATGCACAGGTGAGGGGTTTGGGACGGGGGGGAGGGGGGTGTTAAGGAAGAAAGAAAAAAAGGCTTTCGTCAGTAAAAACGTTTGCATCAACCTAGCAAAAGTGTGTTCGAAAGTCACTAGCACTGTCTGACTTTTATCTGACTTCTGTCTTGATCCCAAGTGCACAGGACTTGCATCCAAAATTGACGGGGAAGAGCAGCCAAAATGCACATCACATCTCCATCAAGCTTGATGGTAGCTAGGCAGGTGACATACCAGTTTCACTGCCCACCATTCCCTCATCCCATCCCTGTGCTCTCTGCCTGTGTCCATCTACGGCTCAAGGTTACAAACTCTCTGGGACAGGCACCAGCTTTTTGTCTCTGCCTGAAAAATACCTAGGATAGATAAGTGGGGAGGGAAGGTGGGGGGACCAGGACCTGTAGGTATCACAGGAATACAGACACTAAAAGTGAACCCAAAGCATTGGGTTGCACAAACCAACCTCCTTTATTGGCACAGTAGTGCAGAATGGCACAGCCAGGGCAGCCTTCTTGCACACACCCTGCCTGCCAGCCAGCCCCATCACTGTAATATACCAGCACCGTATACTATACACTCAAGTGATATGTGCAGGAACGAAGCTTCATACCTGGAGTCTAGTAGAGAAGCAAACTAAACTCGCAGCTTCTGAGACTTGGGCCTGTGCTTTAGAGCCAAGATCCCACTTCTCAATGCAGCCATGTCCCAAAGGTGCCCTTGTTGGGGCAAGAGGACTATTTAGTCCTCGTTTTCTCTGCTGGATCTATCATAGATGCCAATTAACCCCATTTGCTGCTGACTCCAAGGTGCTGACTAAATGCAGTGCCTATGGAAAGCAACAAGAATGCCAGATGCTCAACAAGTCTAAAAATCCAGGCACTGACCAGGCAAGACCGTGCTCTTTTCCTTTTATGTGCTGCACATAATTGGGTTATCTAATCCTATAAATATTGATTATTACTGTTATTAGCTGTTTAACAGCTATGGTTGGTTGTTGGGGTGAATATCAAGTTTTATTGACCCGAGTGGTAAATATTGACCAAAGCGAAGCCAAGTTTAATATTTTCCTCCAGAGACAATAAATCTTGATATTCACACAGAAAAGTCGATACATGTAATTTATTTTTTTATTTTTATTTTTTTTTTATACGCATTCAACAGTACGGTCATCACTCTCAGCAAGCTGTCGGAGGAGTTCTCACTTCTTCTACACCTAGCCCTCCTGAAAATGCCACATACCAGGTTTTCTGCCAAAAGTGATGTACGTGTTACCCCCCGTGAACAAGGGTGACAGGTCCCCATCTCTGCCCAGTCCACAGAAGACACGACTCTCTTGCGGCCCAGGTGAGGATTTTGGGTCCCGTTTCTCTAGCTGCAACAACTCTTGCTCTATACTGTGAAGGTCTCTGGTGAGTCAGCCAAGGTAGCAGGCACCGTATAGAAACCAGAGAAGATTTAGACCCTATAGGCCAACTCAGAGATGTATAGGCACCACACAACAGTGAGGGCTAGGCTTATGATAGAAGGTGGCTGAACCACTGACAGCGGTCTAGAAAGCCCCCAAACTAAATTTTGGGAAACAAATATTGTTTAAATTAAAAATATATATATATATATATATATATTTAAAAAGAAATCCTCCTCTGAGCCTTCCCTACCAAGAACCTCTTATTCCAAATCCCCAGATTTTCACAGATGTCGGACGTGGCTTGGCCCTTCATGAAAATCTGGCCTATATCTGGTAGCTGTTCTCAGTGGATCTGCTCCACATGCTGATTTACCCAGTTCATTATATACTTATTACAAGCAAAGCCATTTTTTTTTGGCTAGTGACTCACCCATAAATCAATCAACGTATCTGCGTGCAGCTAGAAAATAGTCTGGACAAGTAATTTATAGAGCATAGGTCATCTGCAAACAGTTCCCCTAGAATAATCAGTATTATTATGCATGGCGTGCAATTGGTCACTAAAGGCCACATGGTCTCCTTTCTGCTCCCTGATTGGATGATAGATTTTTCAACCAGAACAACAATAAATTTTCAAGACTAAATTTTGAGAAAAATCAAATTTGCAGAACTGCTGCTATCTATGTACGTTTTCACAAATACAAACTGATTTTCAACTACTCCCTAAGTTATCCGACTCTGTGACACCATCTCTGGGCTTTTTACTTCCAGGCATGCTCACCCAACAGTTTCTTTACTAGGGGGTAGGCTGTTAATTCAAGGACTCCCTGTAACTAGGTGAATGACCTGGAGTATTGATAAGCTGCTGCAGAGGGCAGCACAGATCTCTCAATCTATTCAGCCTTTGAAACTAGATTTGGATGGCAAAGTTTTCTGACACTGTGAGGATGTTGTGCTCTCAAACTTTCCCCCTCCTGAATTAGGAAGAAACATCACAAAAAAAAATTGCAAAGAATTCATGGACCTCATACCCGAAAAGAATGCCATCTGGGTCAGTCCAAATGTTGCATTTTGATGTGACATTTTTTACATGTTAGATTTTATGGCACAGTAACAATGTCTTAGATGAAAAGTAGTTTTGATTTAAAAAAACTGGGGCTTTTATTTTTTCTTAAACGTCAAAAGACCAGAAAGAGAAGCTGGGAAATTCCTAAAACCTGTTAGCATTTTCTGTTTTAATAACTGGCATTTTTCAACCAAAAAAAAGAGCTGTAGAAAAATTACTGCCCCGGTCATCCTGCACAGTAATTAGATATCTCAGAAGTGCCATTTGGACTTTTTCTAGGTCATTACTGAACCTGGTGTCACTTCACTTCTCCTACAATCCTTGCAATGACTCAGCAATGCCAGTTAAGTTGCTTCTTGCAACCACATTGTACACCAGCCGCTCCTCTGACTCGGGAAGGTGAATTCGGTCCAGACCGGGTCCTCAGCACGGCAGAAGAGAATTGGGCCCCACGTGGAGACTTCCCTCCTCCAGGATGCAGTCTCGGACCACCCCTGGCCCACGCCACAAGTGGATCTGGTTTGGGATTCTGTGGGTGCTAGAGAGGCTTAATGAGAGCCAAGCGAACTCTGCCTGGTGATTAGGAAGGGATGATTTGAGGGGTGATGTGAATGCATCCTCCTATGGTTTTGCTGCTAAGAATTTCACCAGCCCTCATCTGTGCACACTTGAAACGGGAGAGGGATTTCTAAAAGCAGAACATGAGATCACAGGAAAAAGAACAAAAGGCAGAAGCCAAATAAAACTGATCAGAAAGCATTAAGAGAGACAAATCCTCAAGAGAGAAAATGATCCATTCGCTAGAAGGGCTGGGGAGTGGAGCAGCTGCCTCCTTCGGAGACTGAGTCGATGGCAGGAGCCCAGGAGGTGTCTGCTCATGGGACTGCTCTTTCTCAATTTCACCGACTCCTTGGAAATCAGAATCTCCTCCTAATCAACCGCAGCTCGTGGAGCAGGCCAGAGCCCTGGGGAGCTAATCACCTCCCTTCCCCCTATTCATTGCCACTAATCAGCTTCGATTCCCAGGAAATTCTCACACATGCACACCAGGCTTGGAAGCAAGGAGCAAGAAGTGGAAGGGGCCCTAAGGGATGGTCAAGGGGCGAGTTACCAACCTGCTGCTGGCACTAGCCACCTTTGCAGTAGGCAGAAAAGGAGCAAGCTTAAAGAAAAATGTCTCAGCATGTGAACTGCATCCTAAGTAACCCCAGCGGATCAATGAGCAGGGCGGAGGGTTGCGGAGCAGCCTGAGCCTGCCTGGGAGGGGCAGGAGTTGGCCCAGAGGGATCGTGGCCAGGCTAAAGTCTCCTCCCTTTGCTTCCGCCTCTCCTTAAATGAGAGAAATAAATAATATGCTTCTCAACTCTGCTAAATCCTTGCCCAACCAGCACCCAGATTACAGGCAGCTATTTTTATATCTGATTTCAGAGTTCAGTGAGAGAGCGAGTGACAGCCATCGCTGGGACAGGGCACTTAGCTGCCCCCGCCGTGACCCACTGAGAGCTGCTGATGGGATTCAATGTGTTCAGAGAGCAACTCATGGCCCAGCAGCTCTGCAGATGCAGCCTCATAACCACATGCTCTCAGAGCTGCCAAGCAAGGGGAATGGTGCCCAATGGCAGGGTCGGTTTATTCGACCCCATGGGCTCCTATTGCAAGTGACCCATCTGCCCCAGGAGGTACAACCACACACGGGTGCCTTGACTTTGCTATTGCATTGCTTTCTTGTGTAAATTGTATGCTGCCTGCTGGTTCACATCAAGTCAGGAACATGGCTCTCAGTGTCCCACACTGCAGGTGACTCTGGTTTTACCATATCTTGGGGAAGAAGAAAAGACAACAACATGCTTACCTTCTTCCATCTTGGGGCAAACACTCAGTGGGTGTAAATCTACCATGAGGTGATGGACCTGCACAGCTGACAGCAGCTGAGGTCTGACTCTTGGACTTGAGAAGCAAGTCTACACTGCAGCTGGAGCAGATTTAGGTACCATGGACAGGCCTTTTCTGTAGCCAGGCCCACGGGAACTGAAGTGGGACTTGGACCAGTCAGTTCTAAGCTCTGGCTGTGTATTCACCACAGATGGAGATGGTCTGGCTGCACCAGTAAACTGAATAGGCTACAATTAGGCTACACTGTGGATTCAGTACGGGTTCCACCAGCCTGCCTGGGACGTTAAGCCTATACAGAAACCCATGCTGAAAGGCACTCACTTCTGTACCAATGGCAGAGGCAGCAAGACAGAAGCAGTCCCAGGTATGTCCGTGCATGCTGCACTCGCCCCTCTGAGTAGGCACAGCCGAGACCTGGCAGCAACCACTCGTACCCCGAGCGCTGGAAGGGGCATGCATCTCAGACGCTGCATCGGGACCAATCCCAAGGCTGTGCCAGAAGTGCGGAGGGGTGGTAATTCATTTTAATCAACTGGTGCTCCCATCTCTGGGGCCAGCGGGTGGCAGGGGCAAGGCAGACAGGAGCAACGGGGCTGTCGTCCTCAGTGTTACATAACATGGCGAGCTGATCCTATGCGAGGAACGTGGCCCCCTCCACAAGACCTCGGGCAGCACCCTGCGATGGCTGCAAGGAAACTAACTCAAGCTGACACGCTCAGCTGGGAACACATGAGCCCTTTTCTTTATTCCTCCCCAAAAATTCACCCCAAAGGTGCCTTTAACAACACACAAACCACCTCAACATTACCCCACAGCCCCATGCCCCCCAGCACCCAGACAATCACAAAAAAGCCCCTCCAAATGGTGCCTTGCCTGGCTTCATCCCCACCACCTGCCTGCCTGAGCCCAAAGGGGACTATTCAAACCCAAAGGAAGACCGCATTAAGACTTCATCAACTCAGCTGACCTCGGCAGGAGGTCAGAGAGGCTTACTAGCAAAGTATTTAATCAAACGCATGGAATGACCTTGCCAGTGAAAGGGAGCACAAGAGCCACCCCAGAGCCACCAAGGTCCGTCCCCTGATTTTTCCAGCTTCCTCCCACCTGCCCACAGCCCGTGGGATGCAGCCGCTCTCACAGAATAAAGTTGAGCCACCCAAGATGACGGTTGTTTACTGCTGGCTTCTCCTACCCCAGTTATACAAGCATAAAGTACCACCCAACCCACTCCAGAGTGGAGATGGGGTGGGGGGGAAGTTAACAGGGCATCTTCAGATTCATCTTTTGAAGTAACCAGGGGGGCAGGGGAAGTGAGGAGCTGAAGCGTGCTGCCATGGGGGCTGGCCACTATTAATAATGGAACATAATCAGCATTAACACATCTTAGAGATATCAAAGCAGAGAGGCGCTTCTTAGACCCAGGCAGCCGGAGAAAGCCAGCTCTGCTCCACGCACAGCGCCAGCAGCAAGCAGGGCTGTGCGCTTCTCTCCAGACTCTGCAGCGTGGCTGCCAAATAGAGGAATCCCCAGAGAACTTTGTATCTAGGACTCAACACATCGCTAGCCCCTTAACTCCTAGAGGCTCCCCCTCACCCTGCTCCCCAATTAAGCTATTCACTTTCCCCTGCACTGACCCCTCCCTGCTAAACAGCTGTCCACAGATGCAGCGAATTGTCTCATCCATCGAAGGTGATTGGAGCTGCCAGCCAAAACCTTGCAGGACAGCGACTACCGGAGGGGATCCTTTCGACCTTTCTGCTCCAGTGTGTCGCTCTTCCCCTTTTATGCTTGTTTTTAGTATCTGGGGAAGTTTGAGAATCATCCCTCAAAGTTTATTTCACTATTTTCTCTTTTTGTGATACAAAGAATACTGGCATCATGCTGTATTACTCTGTGTGTCTGTGTGTGTGCGTGTGCATACGCACATGTGCAGACGCACACAGGTGCGCACACACTGTGCCTGTCTTTATAGAGAGACACAAATAATTCACATATAGATACACAGGCACATATCCCCACACCCTGTGCATCTATCTAGCTACTTATAAATGCACACACACACACTCTCACATCTCTATAGCAGCAGAATCAGATCAATAGTATTATAGAATCAAAAGCAGCATACGACTGAGCTCTCTGGTTTATATACTCTCTCTCCTCCTCCTCTTCCTTCCACCTGTACAAAGCACACAGCAAAGCCAGACTTCAGGAGTCCAAACATTATATCACAGCACATCGCACACCGAAGCCCCAGTCACTGCAGAGCAATCGCAGCCCTACCTTGGAAGAGGAATAGAGCAGCCATCCCAGCCAAGATTGCCCAAGAGATAGAACTGTGCATTTTTGCCTGGACTGTGTTCATCGTGGGTTATTATTGGTTTCCCCCTGCTCTCCTTCCTTCCCTTGCCCAGCCGTTCTTGCTGCTCTCGAGCTCACAGGGAGAGGTTTAAATCCAGCCTTTCACTGAAGGACACCGAGCAAAAGCCGAGGGAGCGCGAGAGTGACTTCTCAGTAATTATCTCCACTCATACTCTGGCACCGAGACACATTCTACAATCTGGACGTGGACAGCCCTCCTACGCTGTGCAGTCATTGGTTCTAATCCCAGGATTGACAGAGCGCCCCACACACACACACACACACACGAATCATTTACTGAGCAAATCGGGCTAGCTGATTAAAGAGATGTGTGCATACAGAGATGAAATGACAAGCACTGTGCTGGCTCCCTTCAATAGGACTTGGAGTCTTTAAATGGCCAATTTCCATGGCTGGAGCCCTGAATGGAAGCCCCTGAAATGCCTCCTACCCCTACCCCTCCCCGCACGCACATGCACACACATGCACGCGTGCACACGCACGCGCACACACGCACACACAGCGGAAAAGCAGCAGTGCCTGTATCGGATCGTCAGGAATGTTAAAGGGATATTTTCATTCTCAGTGAAACTTTCAAACATCAGTCAAATTTAATTCATTGGCACTTATTTTCCACCCTCAGAAGGTATTGCGAGCACCACCCTAGACTTTTCTATGCGCCAGGCATTCTTTGGCGCAGGACAGCGACCCTCTTTGGGAAGAGCATAGTTCCACGAGCTGCCCTGAGTAACAGTTACATGCATCACCCAAGATGCAGGGTCAAGCCCCAAGCCCCCCAGTCTCAGTTAGCACCTCTACAGGCTGCTATAACAACAACAGACGTCTCAGTCTGGCCACCGAAGTTCTCATCCGTGCTGTCCTGTCTGCGTGTCCAAGCCATACCCTGGAACAGGCATGGGTAATTATTTCAGGTGGAGGACTGCTTACTGAGTTTTGGCAAGCTATTGCAGGCTGCACGACAGGGGGCCGGGGCAGATAAATATTAATTTTCTAAGTTTCTTGGGGGTCCCACAGGCCAGATAGAATGGCTAATGGGGCGCATTTTGCCCACCCCTGTCCTGAAACCATCTCCCTGCCCGGTTTGATATCTGGTCTGCAAAGGCTTCCCAGTAAGGGTGCCAGGCAGTGCCAGTGGTACTATGAAGTTAGTCAGAAGGGCTCCCGTCTCACCAGACCCAAGAAAAACCAGGATGCTCCTGAGATTCCCTCCCTGAAGTCACTTGCCTCCTTGAATACTCCTTCTGACTCCTACTTGCCCTCATTAGTTATCCTTAACCATCTCTGCCCTGTACTCTGCCAGGTTTCTCACCACCATGCCAGCCTGCTCGTTCCCGTCATTGTCCGATAGTTTCACAGGCTCTCTCTAACTTTGCTCCATCCCTACGTGCCGAACTCCTCAGCCTCTGTCCTTCCATGCCCTTCCACAAGGTCCCCTCCTGCCTCAATGCACATGCTTAGCGACCCATGCCAGAGAATATATTCTCCACCCCATTACACAAGAGGCAACCAAGGGAGAGTGAACAAATAGAGGGAGAAGGACAATGATTTGCTTAGGGCATGGGCCTTAGATTCAGGTAGCCAGGGTTCATTTTGTAGCTGTACCACAGACTTCCTTGCCCAAGGATTTTAGGGGAAGATGACTTTTATCAAACCAATGATGTTGTTCAGAGAGATGTTAGACAAGCTTTCAGACACAAACTGATTTTCCTCGGGTCGCTCCATCCCCTGTCCATATTAACATCTCCATGCTTCAGTTTCCCTGCCTATAAAACCGGGATCAGCACCTACCAAATAAGGATGCTGTGAGGATTAATTCACTGACATTGGATATACAATGGTGAAAAAGAGCCATAGAAATACAAGGAAGGAATAACTGTTCCAAGCCATGCCTCCCTCTGGATTTCCCAGGGATCTGTGCACACTTTCCACCTTGTCTACATGGCAAACCACCAGCATAGCCCAACCGGAAGAGCCTGCTATGTGTATGTACATGCTTATATAGATCATTTCCTCTAGCAATGCCAATGTCAATCAACTCCCCCCTGTAGACAAGCCCTCAGTCTTCAGGCTCCCATGAGCAGAGTCTGTGCCATGTGTGCACCGTGCAGGTCTAAGCACATTCTTGGTGCTTTATAGATAACCGTAGTAAATTCCCCTCTATGGACTCAAATCTGAGGCAGATGCTCTGCTCCAACTCAGAAACACTGGCACCACATCAGTCCACTGCATCCCTTAACACATCCAACTCCGAGCAAAGCTAAGGAGCCTCCTGGGAAGTACAGGTTCTTCTCTGGGGCCATGAAAACATGTCTGTGTGTCAACTCTACAAGCAATAAACACAAATGCAGAGAACCATGCAGAACTAAGCCTAAGGACTTCATGCTTGTCTTTAGCCAGCTGTGTCTCAGGACAGTGAGAGATCTCACACCCTGGCGCATGCCCAGCAACTCCCAGCCCACAGGTGACAACTACAAGTCCAGGCTGTTTTTTGGTTTCAACTGGCCTTAAAAATGCCAGAACCTGGCTTAAATTTACATGAAAGTAAATCCAGAGGTACTCAGCTCCTAGAGGGATGAGGGCCTGACAGACTCAACTGAGTGACTTGGGATTTATTTGCATTATGGTAGCAGCTAAAGCCCTGTCGTCAACTGAGACAGGGGTTTCCTTGAGCCGTGCATCTATGCATGCCAAGAGATATTCTTGCCGTGAAAGGCTTACCGTCTAGAGAGACAGAAGAAAGGGGGGCAAAGGGGAAAACAGGGTTAAAGGTGTTGGCCAAGATCTTGCCCAGCTGTGAATACTACCCAGGTCCTGATTGCCAATCCAGTGGTTGGTCCCACCAGTTGGATCCAGTTTGTCATGGTATCAAGCTATCACCAAACAAGACAGAGAAATCTTCTCTTAAAAGGGTCCTTTGCTCTTATTAGATGTGCAAACTATGGTTATACAGGATTCAGGGGCTGGTCTTGTTCTGTACTTGCATGGCATCCAGAACAAGGGGGCCCTGGCTTGCAACTGAAGCTGCCACACAATTAAATACCTCATGCAGCACTCAGCGTTTTCATCAGTGGCAAGGAGGTCTTGTTGCTTTATTACATGGGGTGACTCACAGCTTCTTAAATGACACTATAGTCAGAAAAGTGCTGAAGCCCCAAAAAAATAAAAAACCACCAAAAATGACATTTTGGAGTCACACTTATCCTCCCTCAGAGACTCCTAGATCCGAGCTGTTCACTTTGCAATTCAAAAGGAGATTTGGCTGCAAACTCTCTCCGAAAATCCAGCTGTGCTTCTCACCCCCCCACCCGGGAAGATCCTTCGAATCAGATTTGAGCCAGCAATTCTGCTGAGAAAGAGTGAGAAACAACAGACTGCGACTCACTCTTCTGAAGCTCTATTGGCAGCGCTGACAATAGCAACCTCGTGTTTTGGTCAGTAAACAGAAACAGCTCTGACTTGAATTCCAAGTGAGGAGAGACAGAGGTAGACAGCGCCGGTTCCTCAGCTGGTGCACCACAGCGCTATTGAAGTCCTATGAATCTATGCCAGTCTGCTCCAGCTAAGGAACTGGCCTGCGAGCCGTTAACATGAGCTCATTTTTGTCCTGCTTTTCCGACAGGGGCTACCAAAACCAACCCGATAGTATTCTTTTTGCCAGTAAGTTTGCTTGCACTTGGGTTCTAGGTTGTCTCATGGTGCCAGACATTTTATAGTTATTTATGCTTGTAGTGAGTTTCGTGATGCAAAAGAAAAGAACAGTTTTGAATCTTACTCCAACCCAGTAAGTGCAAGAAAGCAAAAGGGAGGGAAAGAAGAAAGAAAAATAAGAAAAGGTTATTCACAGGCTTTGGATGAAGTCGGATCTGTTTGGCAAAACTGAAACAAGACACAAATTTGTACGTTTTGAAGCATTCATGTGTTGATACTATACTACCAAGGTTGTGCGCTTATTAGGGAAAGGCTTCTTTATCCTGTTCCCTTAGAGTCAGCCAAGCTCCCACAATGCTTTGTTAATTATGTTAAGGATCTTGAGGCTGAGGTTAAAATTAGTATGAACTCTGATCTTATTACCTCTGTTAAGAATAGCCTGGTTGCTTTCTTTACATCGCTTCCACCTTTAAAAAGTGCCAGTTACTGGTAGAAATGAGTTGAATGTCTAATGCTGTATCTTGCTGAGAACTTCCTCTTTTTGAGATGTGATGGGGCCAATTCCACTGGAATATACGTTATAAAGTAGCAAGCTGTGAAAGAGAGTTATGGAACGTTATATGCTGAATTTGCTCCATGAGGCTGAGCTGCTGTACCATGACAGACCAAGGCTAGTTACATATGCTTATGTTGCTGATTGGTTATGGTCTTTTATGGTCCTAATCAATAAACTAATTGAGCTGTGCTGGATTGGTCTATCAAACTTTGATTTATAAAATAACTAATAGGCAACACGCTCTTCCTGGAAAGTGTTGTGCTGCTCTACAATATCTCCAGCACAGCCACACTGTAGGTGTAGATGAACTTGCATTCAGGGCATACTACCTCATGTAACATGTCAGGGCTTGATTCTCGACCATCCTGTGACTTGCAGTCACCCTTGGGTCCAAAGTATTGCCATCCTGCATTGGCAGCCACTACCAGAACTTTGCATTAGCATGAATAGGGTGACGAAACACCTGGCAGTAGGCAATTTGACTGCCAAGCTAAAGCAAAGCAAAGACACCCTGTACACAAAGGTTGGAAAGAAAGGGTATTCATGCTCAGAAACCAAAAGCTCGTTTTCACCCGCTAGCAAAAGTGCCACTCCCAGACTCCTGCCAGAGCTGAAGTCACAGCTGTACCAGACTGGCCACGAGGGCTTACAAATGCATAAGTCCTCCAGATACCCAGGACAGCCCATGAGTGGAACGATCGGGACAAATCCTCCTGCAGCCATCTGTACGCATGTAGATGCTAGATAACTCACTGGCAGGATGGTGTGGCTGGGCTTCCAGTTGCTTCACATTAACTCCAGCTTTTAAACAGGCTAACAAAGCAGGATCATCACATGCCTTCCTCTGAAAAGAGTCCAGCCCTACAACTTTTGCCAGCCACTCTCAGACCTGAATT
Organism: Caiman crocodilus; assembly: GCA_030014935.1. Classification (NCBI taxonomy): domain Eukaryota; kingdom Metazoa; phylum Chordata; order Crocodylia; family Alligatoridae; genus Caiman; species Caiman crocodilus. The sequence goes on from JAGPOW010001661.1 coordinate 6,665,731, forward strand.
CCCTGGCTACATAACTCCCCCTGAGAGCTACAGCCTTGATTCTTAGCTTTGCCCTGCAAAGTCTCTCCTCTCTGGCATCCTAGAGGGACACATCAGAGCTCGCAGACTGAGCTCACATTGTGCTGATAGCAGGGTAGAAATGGGCATGTGTTATTCATGGTTTAAATCCATTCAGAACTGCTGAAAAGTGATGGAGTATGCTGTCCCCCAAGTAAAGTACAGGTAGTGTCCTGCTGGTGTGCCTCACCCCTGCCCTGGACAGACCCCTTGTCACTATGAGAGCAGTAAGTCTCTGTGGCTCATCTGGTCCTCAGCCCATTGACTGGATGATCCAGAGAGCGTATGGGAGGCATATTCAGTCTGTGCTATGGCAATTAACCACCTGGCATTTGTTTTACCTGGCTCAGCCCTGTGACCTATTCACAGCATGTCCCTGGGGCAGGCCTGGGCTAATGCAGAGGGTTTGGGGATTGATTCTGCAAACCACTAACCCCACCACCCTGCGCTGTGGACTGCCCTTAGTCCTCACTGCCTTCACCCAGTCCCAGACACAGGGTGTTTTGCAGAACCAGCCCAGCAGAATCCAAGTGGAGCTAAACCTGACATGCAAGAAAGTACCACATCAGAGTGACAGCTCTGTGGGGGTCTATACAGTCAGTCATCGGGAGGTGGACACTGCTGCGTAGGTGCAAAGGGGGAAGTGAAGCAAGAACAAGGGATGCAGCATTCCCCATCCAGCACTTCTGCAGAGTTGAAAGCTATGATTTGGCTGGCTGGGCTGGGAGGGCTGCAACCTGGCACTCCGTTCCTCCATTCCCAGTGAATCCCTCAGGAACAGGATCAGCACATCTCAAAGTGGCCTTAGAGTTAAATGCTGAGGGAGCTCAGACTGAATGCAGTAGCCACCGGGGACACCACTGTCTGAAGGCATTTTAGCCACCTTCCCCCTCCCACGACTCAGCCTCCAGAGGCTGCACACCTCATTTGAGCTTTATCCAGAGAACAAAGCAAATAGTTAAATTTCCTCTTCTTGCAGCCTTTGAACTACACAAATCAATTAAAAAGAAAAAGAAAAACACAGCTCCAAAAAACTGCTTAAAAATGCTGGGAGCTGGACACAGCATGAAAGAGGATTTGGATGGCAGGTCTTGGGAGGAGCAGAAAGAATCAAGAGAGAGACAGTCAAGGCATATCCTCTAATTTATGCTCTGATATGCTTCAGGAAGGGGTGGGAGGGGAAATGGCTGGAAACAGAGACAAATACTGGAGGTAGCAGCAATGCTCAATGCACAGGATGCCGTACAGACCAGCACAGCAATGGATAGTCCTTAGCTAATATCCCTTACCTCGTGCTTTGCCTTCAGCCAGCACCAGAATCCAAGCCACTGACACGGAACACAGATTTCATGACCCCTGGCCGATCCAGGCTCCCAATCAGTATTTAAATAGCACCATTAGGATCTTTTCGCAGGTGCCTGCTCCAGCTCCAAGCTTCATCAAATGGGAGCTGCTGATGGGGCTTGGCATTGGATAGTGCTGCTATTATCTTAGGAACTGTCTGAGGTGTGCAGCAGGTTGGTGGGAGTCCTGCCATTGACTTAAACACAAATTATGTCATAAACCAATGCAACCATCTGACAAAATTAGGATCCAACATATTCCCCAGTGTAATACCAGGCACTGCAGCAACCAGCCCACCTACTTCTGTACAAATTTGTCTTCAAGGCTCACACCTGAAACCTGGACTTGAACTTGGGATTTCCATGGCCCCAGTACATGACCTGCCCACCAGGCAAGCTCCTGCTCCGAGAGCTCCCCCCTTTCCCTCCCTCTCTGAAATTACATTTTGGACCCAAGACACCTCCCAATGGCACTGCCCTGAAAGGCAGAGTCCTGTAGAGCCTTTGGGTTTTGGCAAATCAGCATTTTCTAATGGCAAACTCTTTTGTCAGAAAAATAATAATAATGCTGGCCAACTCAATCTATAGATCTCACAGAGAAAGAGAGAGAGAGAGAAAGGAGCTGGAGTTGTGACTGTGCGACAGATTTAATCTAGGAAACCTTCACATATCGATAATACACACAGGGAAGCCAGACTGAGGCAGTGACAGAACATGTGAGGGGTCAGAACGTAAGTAACCCATGAAATATCTCTATACGGGTGGGAAGAACATGGGGGGAAAAAAAGGAAGACACGAGCTAGAGGACTGAGTTGTGCGTGTAAAGGCACAGTGGTGCAGGGGCTAGGTCATTGATCCTCAACCTCATTAGATTCCAGGCACCCCTTGGAAACCCATGTGTCCAGCACTTCACTGTCAGCATCAGAACTGAGGGGTCCCAGATCCATGCCAACAATTGGCTAATTGTTAGCATAAGGATGGGGCAAGCCACATGCTCAATTTATGGAACCCCTACAAACCAGCCACAAAGATAGCCTACATTATATGTGGAACGTCTTTGGATAGTTTAACATTTTATTGCACCATAAACGTTTGCCAGGGGCCTCAGTTTCCCCATTTGTAACAGACTTGACACTCCTTTTTAAGTTGCTTTGAGATCCTTGGATGAAGAGTACTACATAAGAGCTAAATGTTTTTTGTCGTCATCTTGCCTCCTGGTTATTTCATGCTATTCCCATAACATTTTAGTTCCACTCACTTGGTCGAGATGCCAACTTGTAATTCATATTAGCCTTCCCAATACCTTTGGATTCAACGCTGGTTGCACGGTCAGTCACCATATGCTACAGTGGATTGAAATAGTCGATTGGTTGGGTCCAATTTACTGCATGCATAACAAGCCCTAAAAACAGGATGTCCTCATGTATTTGCTAAAGGAAATCTTGTAACATAGCCACATAAACTAGCTGCTCTTCCTACAGCTTTGTGCTATGCATTATTAATTCACATAGTACTTGTTCTAAGCACGTATGTTTACCTGATACACCGGAACAGCTCTTATGGAGCCTTCGGCTTGTGGCTTTGTGGAACATCAACTTTTTCATGTTGAACAGCAGGTGATGTTCAACAGAACGCCTTGCAATAAATGCCTAATAGCCGTTACACTCAGACATATCTGTGTCTCGTATTGATATGAGCACTCCGATAACAGGGCTGCATCCTAGAGATAGGAGGACACGGGGGAGATGGAGTTCATTACAAATACATGTACGTACAAGGGATAAATAGTGAGATGCACGTATGCGTGGGTAGAGCTGCTTTGCAAGAAACTGCATGGCTTTGAGATTATTTTCTCCAAATCAGAATGTGCCATGGGCTTGAAACCTTTCAATATAAAAAATTTCAAATGGAAAAAAATACAAAACCAAAACAGAGAAAGAGCTAAGAGTTTTGTACCAGTGAGCATCATGACCAGACCCAAAAGTTTTGCGTAGGTCTTTTTAACTAAAGCAAGTTTCATTGCGACCGACACATTCTCAGGAAAGTTTTCACAAAGTAAACAGCAATCTTCTGATGGAAACGCAATCTGTTGGAAAATGTTTGACCATCCTTCTGCATATTATTATATAACCATAATGTGTTACAGTAGCACCAATAGGTCTAACCAAGACCAAGACCAAGTGTGTGCCAAAAGTAAACATTATAAAGGACAGTCCTTCCTTGTAGAGCTGCTAACCTAAACCAGCAGCGCTCAACATCCAGTCTGTGGGTCTCCCCATGGTTCTGGAAATTTGGTGGTGGGGGAGAAGTGGCAGCATTAATTGCCTCTCCCCTGCTGCCGAATTTCTGGATTTGTGGGGAGCCCCGCTGGCCTGATGATGGGCCCTAGATCATGCTGGTAATGCTAGACTGCACTTATGGACCAACCCTGCCTGTTGACCCCATGCCTGGATCCAACCCCCAAGTTGGCCCTGTGCCACTCACGTGGCCCATGGGGCCACATTGATTGAGCACCACAGGTCTAAACACACAAAACAGAGTGGGAAAAGATAAGGGTATCTCCAGTTTGCACTGAGGGTTATGGCACATGACCAAGGGCATGCACAGAATCACTGACCATCAGGAACTAAACCAAAGCACCCTTGAGTGTCAGCCAAGGCCCTGCGGCTGCTGCCTGACTTCCAGCATAGACGCAACCCCTGCCCTGCTGCTACTCTTGGATTGCACGCGTGTGCATTGCAAAATGGTTTGCTCCATTTCAAGGACAAGTTACATTCAGGCAGCTGCCTCCTGCTTTGCACAAAATCCTATTGAGGTGCCAGCTGCTGGAAGGGAGAGAGAAAGAGAAGGGAAGGATGAGTGGGTGATGGTGGTGGTAGGGCAGGGAGCACTCGCTCATATATTGTGCTGTTGTTACGGCTCAGTATAATAAGGGCCAAATCCCAGGCCTCATTCCCCAATCTCTGGAGCCCTCCGTCAAGCTAAGGAACTGGCACACACAAAATCAAAGATGGTCCAAAATTTCCCACAGGGAAGTGCTCCCCGGGGAATAAATAAGTTCGCTGGCATCAAGATTCTCAGTAGGAAAATGCCCATTTTTATTTAAAAAAACAAAAACAAAAACACACACAAAAAACAAATCAACCCCTCTGTTTGAGGGGTTTTTTTTGTTTTTTTTTTTAAATAAAAGAACCTCAGTGAAGCCGTTCAGCAAGGTCGAGACTCGTTTTACTAGAATGGAGCTGGAGAAGCTTTGTTGCTAAGCTTCTTGTACAATCACAACAGGAAGGACGTATTTCAGTTTTATCAAAAAAGAACATGTCAAATGAACTGAAAACAGACCCTTTAAAACATTTTCTTTCATGGAAAATTTCAAAACTACCTGTGTTCTCATTTGGAAGCAAGTTTCTACCTGGTGGAGTCTCCCCCAGGATAGAGGAGCTGCATGGTTTGCCGAGCCATGTGAGAACTGGAATAAGGCCACCATTCAAGAGTGCACATGGGGATGCAACCATGCAGTGGGATGGTGCACTGGCGGGGTCAGAGTGGCCACCCCAGGACACATCAGGGATACATGCCATGCAGCAAGATTTTTGCATGGATTAACCAGTTAGTTTCTCTTACTGAGAAACAGATTTTCTCATGCACCAAAAACAAAAAAATGGGAGCTGTCAGCTCTCTTTTGACTCTGGCTTTTCTGCCCTTACATATGCAACCCTGAGGGGCAAACTCAACTTCCAACTTCTTGACTGTAATGCCATTAGAGTTAATGGAATAACTCCAAATTAGCTCTGTGCAAACTTCACCTGATTGAGATCATGCGCTCCCTCAGGCTGTATGCCCATGCCAGGCAAATGACTCCTCAACATCCCTACAGAGATGCTTTTCACAGGCCAAGAGATGTATGTCAAATCCCAAAGCAGTTCCTGGGGGCAGCTGGCCTACTGTGAGCTACTTTGGACGTGGGACTTCACAGAATCATAGAAAATGAGGGTTGAAGGAACCTCAGGAGGTCACATCTTGTCCCACCCCCTGCTCCATCATCCCAGCCAGGTCTTAAAAACCTCCAAGGATGGAGAGTCCACCACCTCTCCAGGAGATCACACAACCTCTATGTCAAGCTCCAGCTGATAAAGGCTCAGATAAATTATGTGAGCTGCTGCATGGCTGAAGCAGCCTGAGACCCTTGGAGGTCCCCAATCCAGCAGTCAGACACAAACTGCTGAGTGTTTAGACAAGTCCAGCCTGCATCATTCACAATTCATTTGCTACTACTGGTGGGCCCCTGTATTAAGCCTTACCTGAAGGGGAGGATGGGGATTCTGCATCTGGATGCAGACCCAGAACTTCATGTGCAAGTGGCTTCATCTCCAGAACAGGCTGACCCAAACTCCAACCCACACGTGCTTGGCCGGTCTTGGTGCTAGCACAGAGATGTAAGCTGCAGCTTTCTGATCCCGCTGGTAATTGGAAGTAGATGGACTACTACTTTCCTTTTCCTACCCTCTGACAAGCTCTTGTGACAGGATGCAGCCTCTCTCCCTCCAAGTCACTTGTTTTCTTTACCCGACAATAAGGGCACATAAAAATAAGTCAGCTCATCAAGTATATCTCGTATACACATGCCCTCCCACTTGTATACCCTCTATAAACACACCCTCCCACATTTAGGAGCTGAACTTGTAAGTCAGCCAAAGCAATTTATTAGGAAGCTACGTGGCTGTTTGACTGCAGGAACAGTGCCCTCCTCAACATGCATGGCAAATGTTCCCACGCATACATACCCAACCCGCGCCCCGTGCACGTAGATACACGCACGCCTACGGCCAACCATTCTCTTTACAACGCAGAAGGGCCAAGGTCAGTCCAGCAACCATTCAGTTCTCTGGCCAAAGCAAAATACATATAGAAAAAACAAACTGTTGCAATCAAAATGGCATCTTTGGAGTTGGGACCTTTAGTTCACTGGGTTTTATGTTTGTTTTTAAATTAAGCATAGGTAAATTAGGAAACAAAGGCTGCTAATGAAACAATGCGATTTACATTTCAAAAGTGTCACAACTGTTTGGTCTGAATTCCCAATGAGTCACGAATGATCAATCTGAATAAGCAATTGCTGAAAAATTATGTCAGCTCTACAGGAGGGCTGGCCTGGCTGCACACAGGAACACGGCAGCCAGAAGCCTCTCACTGCCATGACCCACTCCCACAGGAGCATATGCTCTCTTCCCTACCCATAACAATGCGCACACGCGTACACACAAATGACAAGAAAAATGACCCAGCCAATAGCTCATTAAGCTTTCTCTTGGATTTAATTCCCCGTTCTGCTAGATTTCTTCTGTGATGTCAGACAGCTCAATCTCTCTGGCCATTAGTTCCCCATCTGTGTAATGGGGGACACTAGTACTGTCATATCCCCCAAGGGTTAAGCGAGGATAAAAGCACAGAAGAGGGTGACAGACCTAAAGTAGACAGCTGGCTACATGCAGACATGCGTGTGTCCCCAACTCACAAGATGCATGCAAAAGATGCACACCAAGGCAAGCACATGTCCACGTGACTGTATGCACCATGCTCACTGGCACTCAGAAAAGCTGGGCACAAATGTTGTCTTTTGCACCTTTAATTACCCCTCCTACAGATAAGAAACATAAGCCCAAATGGAGTGACTGAGTGAAGGAAGGAAGCCTATAAGTTATTCATAAGTTCAGGCTTGAGCTCATCTCTTGCCTTCACTCCATGACACCTTCAAAACATATTATTCATCTCCTTTTCCTCCTTTGGGAAGAGGGCTGGTAATTGCAGTAAATACATCACTGCCAAGTCATCCTTGCTGCCGCTGAGCCCGCGCTGTGCTGTGGGTAGGAATCGAAGGCAGCAGCCTCTCTCCAGGTGCTGCGTGATGGAAGGGCACGTTCAGGCGCCACGACGAAGAGGCTGCAATAGCTCCTCGTGCTGCAGAGATGCAGGAGACACGAAGCCCCAGGGTACATGCTGTGGCTGGGCAAACCTGTCTGGCTGAAAACCTCTATGTCAAGCGCCAGCTGATACAGGCTCAGATAAGTTCTGGGAGCTGCTGCATGGCTGAGGCAGCCTGAATCTTGGAGGTTTCCAGCCCAGCAGTCAGGCACGAACTGCAGGGTGTTTAGACAAGCCCAGCCTGCATCCGGCACCATTCACAATTCATTTGCTACGAGAGGTGTGTCCCTCTATTATGCCTTACCACATCTGGCCACCTTGAAGGGGAATGGCGGTGGCAATTCTGAACCTGGATCCAGATCCAGGCCTTCGCGTGCAAGTGGTTTCATTTCCAGAACAGACTAACGCAGGGGCGGGCACTTATTTTGGGCGGAAGGCTGCTTACTGAGTTTTGGCAAGCCATTGAGGGCAACTGAATATTAATTTTCTAAATTTTTTCATGACAGAATGGCCTGGCAGGCCACATTTTGCCCACCCCTGGACTAACAACCCTCAACCCACACACACTTGGCTGGTCTTGGTACTAACACAGATGTTCGTGTGAACTGCAACTTCCTGATCCCACTGGCACTTGAACAATGAGCATGAGCTTTGGAGAACACAGGGACAGACATTTCCTTAGGCTGATTGTATACCATAGCAGATTGGATTGGAGATTGGGTACTGAGCTTTTTCAGAAAAGCTAGCTATAATCACCCCGGAGAGAGCTCTCCTGGGAGCCAAGTTCTTCTGAAACTCTGATCTTGGTTGCCCATGCTGAAACGTGCAGATTTGGTCCATTTTTCAGCTCCATTAATCATCCTGCTGTTGTCCATAGGAACCGAGGTCCTCAGAGTCTTTGGAAACCAAATCCATAACACGCCGAGTTTTTTCCTGGCTCTGCTAGCACCTAGAACTGCTGGTAGCTAAGGGATCTTCTCCGATCAAGCAACTAAGGCTGCACCTTAAATTAAGTCACCAGGCTGCTGGCCCCAGCTCCCCAGGGGAGGCTTGCACAAAACAACAAGTGCAACACCAGTATAAAAGGAGGGCCTTGTGCTAGAAGACAGCAGAGAATAAAGGAGGGGTGAGAAGGAACACAGGGAAAGAGATGGCGCAAGGCCACGAATCTCCTTGGCCCTGAACTCCCCCCGAGTTCATTTGCTGCAGCCCCCATGGCACTTCCCCAGACCTGTCTCATTCTCACGCTGGTTTAATCTCGTCTCCTTCACTGGTTATCGCTTCCCCAGTGCTGAACGCAGCAAGATCACTTCTGTTTACAGGCAGATTAGAGCCGAGCACATTTAACACAATAACGCCACGTATTAAAGGGCACGGGGTCATCGCTGCTCTGGCTCCGAATGCTCCGTAATGCCCTCTTGGAACGGGCGCCTCTTGCTGCGTCTGCCTTTACCGTGAGCCCGTGATGCATTATGCATGCAAACCTGGACTGCAGGCTCTCCTAAGAAGGAGCCCCAGTGGAACAAGCTGTAAGGAACGCTTCAGAGATAAAAACCCCAGCAACTCACAGCGCCAGCCCTGAGCACATATCATTGTTTTCCATTAAAATTTAACTGATGGTGAATTACACGTTCGGGGACGGCGCAATCTGTGAGAGCAGAGACAAGAGCAGGAAGAGTATCAGCTCGCTAACCACGTGCCAGGCCTACTCGCGTCGCTGCCTCCTAACTAACAGGCAAGGGCTTGAGTGCTTGGAGCACAGGTCTCGGGGCTGGGGTCTAGCCTAAGCTCTGATACCTGCTCCCCTGTGCTGTATCTGAACAACAGCCATTTAATCTCCCTGGGTTAAGTGCCCCCCCAATCCAGGAGGCAGCAGAACCTCGATTTGGATAAGCTGAAGAGGGGTATCAGTTTTGGGTTGGTGTTTTGCATGGAAGAAACTTTGCCATCCTGTGCCTCTAGCCCTCCAGGGAGGTGATCAATAATATTTCCCTTAGCGGTATATGGAGTTCCCTCGGGGGGGAGGGTGTCTGTTTAGTGCTCAAGAGCTGAGCAGCCTCAGTTGGTGCAGGGGTGGATATCTAACCCCTGTTATCCTCATAGGGGCCAGGACCTCACCTTGGGTCCTGAAGGCCTAATCTGGGCACAGTACTGAGCAGTCTGCAATAGGTACCGCACGCCAACACCACCTTTGATTTTAGTAGGCCCTTAGTTTGGGCCAGGCCAGCAGCAAAACCTGGACACAGGTCTGAAGTGCAGCAGCACCCAGGACCTTCTTTCAGCATCACTCCAGTGGTCAGGACAGGGATGCAGAGTCTCCCTCAAGGCTCCCGCCTGGCAGCTTACCTACCTCCTGAAGGCATGATGTGGAGGGAACGGCTAGCCCTAATCCCAGCTGGATTATTTATCAGTTTGCTGCTTCTGCTTCTCACTTTCTAGTTGATGAGATGTATATTTACTTACAGATTACATGGAAGCAGGAAGCCCGCCAGGGGAGGAAAGAGAGGGAAGGAGCTGGTTTGGGCCAAGTAGTTTGCAAACAGATGAGCTGTGGAAACCCCAAAGGGTGTACTGCTGTCTGCATGCTCTGCTGCTCAGGGGTGAGGCAAACCATGCACTGCCTCTACCTAGAGGCATTTCTACTCTGGCCCATTGGCACCCCCAGGTTTTGAGAGGAAAGAAGGCAAACAAAGGAGAGGGAAAACAAGCTCACAACCCTCTGCATTTACTACCAGCTTCTTAGTGTGGCCAGCCAGAAGGACCTCTGTACCTCCATTGAATGAAATAATCATCCTTACCATCCTAGGCAAACTTCTGAGATATACAGGCAAAGGGCAAGCTCTTCAGCTGGTGGAGACTGGAAACACTCACACAATACTAACCAAAGCCTTAAGTGCTATAAGAGGAGCAAGTAATTTTATTAACCCTTGAGGCTTCACAGTGATTGGTAGCTAGCACTTATTTTTGGTTGGGGTGGGGGGGTTAACCCTTAGAAAAGGAACTCTGGAAGGGCCAAATCTGCAAACCAACACAGTTCAGCTGGAGTCACTGGTGTACACTGAAGTCTTGCCAAGGCAGCAGCTGAGAAACTAATTTTTGGGCTTCTTTTTGAGCTGGTGGTCTTCTGAAAGCAACACAACCTGCATGCAGAGATCATTACAGTGCCACCCTCCCCAAAATCAGCCCATCTCTGGAGCAGCATTGGATCGGGCAGTGTTTTAAAGCAACAACAAGCAGCAATTTAGCCTAAGAGGCAAACAGTCTCTCACCTGCAATTGGAACCACAGTGGGACAGAGCCAGGCAGATTGCTAATGGCCCACCCTGGATCAGGGACAGACAACAGGTGTGAACATTGTGGTCTTGTGGAACGAGTAGCAGGGGCCTAGCTCTGAGCAAGAAGCTCCAGACAGACGTTTCCTCATTTCACCGAAAATGATGCTTCATCAAAACTGAAGTTCCCCCTTGCTGAGGAGAGATGTCAGTGAGCATTGCCATTGAGAGAGCACGAGAAGTTTCCTTGCAGGCTAACACGAGTCTCCAAGCCTGTTGGAGATACTGCGGTGTCTTGAAGGTATAGAGGAAGGGGTTTCCAGCTCCTGCTTCTCCCATGAGACCCCCCAGCTTCTCCTTGCAGCTGAGATCCTACAGACTCGGGAAAACACCAGCAAATGTAAGAGCTAGCATCAGGTTCGAAGGAAGCATTTGAACGCCGGGATGCTGTGCTGCTCGTGTTTGGACTTTTCCAAATTGAACTCTGGAGCTTTGTACTGCAAACAGGTTTTCCTGTCTCAGGGTTTTGTTTTATTTATTAAACCTTACATAAGGACAAAGACAAACCTCAGGCAGGGATGAAATTCTAGTTGATCAGCTCGACATAGTTGAACACTTAAATTTACTTCTCAAGCAAAATAGGCCATGACCATGGGAACGCTGGCCCTGACCCAATACTGAGAGACACTTTCCACACCTTGCAGGGAACAGTGCTATGTAGTAATGTATCAATACTGCTTGCTGTAGGAGGTCCTTAGAGGTGTCCCATTAGGCTATTGTTTGAATCCAATTTTCCCTGGGTTGAGAGAGGTGAAGAAAACCTTACAAGGCTTTACAGCAGTATAACCATCCTCTTATATTGAAGCCAGAATAAAATACTGAATAAAAAGAGATCTCCTGCTCTTTCTACATTCAAATGGGGAGATGCCATGGAAAAACCAAATCTTGTGTTAGTTTTGGTTCAGTGGGAGTCTGCAGTATTAAAATAAAGCCAGTCTTCATCCCCCCACCAAAACAGTTGGTGCAATTGCAAAATAATGCAATTCATTCAGGACTCACGCACGTTCCACAGAAATTTGTATGGTCACGGTTCCCTTCCCATGTGTGTAATCGCCAGAAGTGGGAAATAAAAGAAAGGAATAAAAACGCTGGATAGGGTAACTGAGTTCAGGCCTCTGCATCGATGCAACTGTGTAACCGAGGTTGAAGGCAGACGGCTGTCCAAGAACAGCCACTTCCATGCTCTGCTGCACACCACAAGCCAACCCCTTGCCACTGACCTATCGCAAACTTGAGATGCTTTGTATAAAAGAGAAAAAGATCAAATGCTTAAGCTAAGTCAAGAATGAAGCAAGGACCCAGATTGCTGCCAATCTCTATCTATTGCTTTGGGGCATTGTAATGGCAGGAAATGTGTTATGTAATATGCATCCCAATGATCCTGCGAAGCAAACCATGCTGCAGAGGTTGGTAAAAGGCCCAACAGCTGGAGTTTAGATAAAAAAAAAAAATCTTGAATTAAAATCTGGTGACCAGTTTAAACCTGAGCAGGTAGGTCCTGAGACCTCCCATGCAGATACCTGTGGGGTTTCTCAGCAGCATTGAGAAAACCTGCAGCAGGATCTGGGCTGATTGCATGAGTAGGCGGACAAGAACAGGATGGGATTCAACGTGGACAAGTGCAGGATGATGCATCTGGGGAGAGGCAACCCCCAGCACACATACTGGCTGGGAAGCTCCCCTC
>JAGPOW010001661.1:6678167-6737358 GCA_030014935.1 Caiman crocodilus
TTACTGGAGAGCAGGTTTAGGTTGGACATTAGGAGGCACTACTTCCCAGTTAGGGTGGCTAGGACGTGGAACCGGCTTCCTAGGGAAGTTGTTCTTGCTTCTTCCTTGGGCACCTTTAAGAGTAGATTAGACAGGTACTTGGCTGGGGTCCTGTGACCCTGGCACCCGTTCCTACCACTGGCGGGGGGGGGGGGGGTGTTAGACTACATGGTCTGCTCTAGGCCCCTTCTGACCCTGGATACTATAATACTATGCATTCCCTGCCCCATCTCCCATATCTAGCTGTGGCCTCTCTCTGACACATCAGAAAACTGTGAAAGAGAGACAGAAGTCAAGGCATTCGTGGTGAAACAGGAATCCTTCCTGTCCCTTACCAGTGATTAGCAAAACCTCTGAAGCATGGGATTTATTAATGAAATGAACTGTAAATAAGGTGCAGCAAGTATTGTTAGTCTACTGAGGTCTCAAGGAGGAGGAAATGAATGAGGAGGGAGATCTAAAATGGATGGAAATGGATCTAGAATGATCCATCACGACTCCCCTGACCTGACTCTCATTATTTACATCCACAAGCCATAACATTTCCTGGAGTTTAGGCTAAGGCACGTCTCCAAAGACATCAGACCTGCCTCAAGGACCCTGAGCTATGTCCACCTCCCTGGCCAAGACCTCACCAATCCTCAGCCTTCTCTTGCTGTGTTTTCTGTCACACACCATCAGGAAGAGTATGAGATGCTCATCTATGAAAGCAGGAGGCATGGCAGTCTGGTCCTTTTCAACCCTGGCTTCAGGTTCCCAATACACCAAACACCTGAAGCCTCATCTCATGATCATTTCTACTCCATCCTGCCATACGTATCCAGGTCCAGGTTGACACCACTTAGGTTCCTGCCTGAAAAATCTTCTACCATTCAGTTCCACTCTAAGTTTCTTAATGGCCATTTTATACCCATTTGCTTTTATACTAGTGGTAGGCAACCATTGATCCTCTGGAGCATGGCGTACATGCAAGAGGTCTAGTTAGGTGCCTGATGAATCCATGTCTACAGTCCGGCAGTCATCAATTGAGACCATTGATGCATGTGCCTAGGCAAGAGCATGGAGGCTACCCAAGACCTACCACCCCCCTCCCTTTTAGACCATTGAGATAGACTTCAAAGGCCAGATTGAGTCCAGACCGTCAGTGGCTCAACATTGTAGCTTCTACCAAAGAGCAACTGATACTAGTATTATCTTGTTAATTAAGTCATTTTTTCTCCTTTCCTTGGATTAACCACCCAAGTGCACCCATAAAAAGCAATCGTCTCTTCTCAGGCTTTGCTGTGCTAGGCTAAATAAGCCAAGGTTTTATTTTTCTCTCTTAAGACTCTCTCTCCATTCCCCTGATCATGTTGCTTGCCCTCCCCTGAACTTATTCCAGCTTAAATCCATCTTTGTTAAACATAAGTGACTAGAAGGATACACAATATTCTAAATGAGATCTTACCAATGTCTTGTACAATGGTATTTATGCTTTCCTGTCTCTAATAAAATTGCCTTGCCTGGCACATCTTAGAATCACATTAGCGTCTCATAGCCATCCTGCCATCGACCAGCATACCCAGATCCCTGTCCTCCGTCACCTAGAATTGATGAGCCCCAGGCTGAAGCAAAAGTTCTTATTATTAGTCCCCAAGGGCATAGCTTTGAACTTTGTACTATTGTTTTAGCCCTTTTCTATTACTGCAGTAGACAAGGCCATCTTATTCTTTCCATGATAATTTGCTCCTCCACAGTATTCGCAATGCCAATCCCCCAACTCTGCATCATCTGTAAAATGTCATTAGTGCATATATAGTTCTTAGATGTAGGCCACTGTCTGGGGAGGAGGGTTAGAAATGGCAGTATCCCAGTTGTCATCTTATTCCAGTTTTTAAGACCAGGCTAGACAAAGGCTTGGCTGGGACGATCTAGCTGGGGATAGTCCTGCTTTAAAGCAGGGGACTGGACTAGTTGACCTCCTGAGGTCCCTTCCAAGCCTCATTTTCTGCGTGTTACCTTGTGTCATTAGCCTGGTTGCTGTGGGGCCAAAGGCATATCGATAGAGACGTATCAGTCCATGCTGGGAGAGAAATCCTCAGTAAGGCACTGAGAACTTATTTATTCCAATGCTGGAAAACCAAAGTGGGGGGGTTTCTTTATTTGTTTGTTTTAAATGTATAACCCCAGGGCACAATTCAGCCCTGGAAATTCACACAGCTTTTACTGAAAATCTGAATCTAGCCCATTTTTTAATCAATCATCAGAAAATCTTTAGTAGGTTCCAGATATGAAATTCTCGAAGCTTTGCAGAAAGGCAGAGGGGGGAAAAATATATTACAAAGCATTTTCTGTGCTGAAGATGCAATTTGAGGACTCGCAGTGCATCTATAGATTTTTTAATTCATGTCTCCCAGCCTCTTGCTGCCGAAAGGGGAATCGGGGATAGAACGGAAGTCCAGGGAGGGATGATATGAATTTAGAAAAACAAAAAATCCAATGCTTTTTGGAAATATGCATATGCATTTTTGCTCCTCTCACTTGTCCAACTGCCCCAAACTAATTGTATTCCCTGCATGTTCCTTTTCCCCTCTGCTGCTCCCTCCTCCCCCCAACTCTTTAATGGCTTGTAGTATTATACAGCAAGCTCAAAGTGCGTTTGAGATTAGTTCTGTAACCTGCCCACCAGAGTTAGAAAATTGAATGCGGTAGAAGGGAAAGAAAAAACCAAAACCGCACAGTCCTTGTCAAGAGCACAGTGGTACAAGGAAGTAATTTTTCTCCCCCTATTTCAGCTAGATGTTGTTGTTTACATTTGTGCGAGATGCCGTATCCTTTCTTTTCTACCACGAAGCTATATTATCAGCAAATTGAAGAGGGGAGACACTGGGGGAAGGCAAAAAAAGCAATTTAAATCCAATCCTATTGAATTTCCAATAGGACACCGGAATATATAAGTTAATGGGGGAGCTGTGAATAGTCTATTTCAAATAATTACAGTGGGGGGAAGAAAAAACATTGGAATAATTAGCACTTACTATCCGAACGTACAGGGGAAATGAAATGCCAACTTTTCCTGCCTATTAAGCAGCACTTTATTTTCAGTTTAGGGTGTTTGGGATGAAATTAGGTGGCAAACGCATTGCGTCACTGAATGACTAGAACAACTGGGATCATTAAGATTTTACCAGCTCCTTTGCACTCTCTTATCTCTAGTTTTTTTCTTTTTCTTTCTGTTGTGCCTATTCTCCCTCTCATCCACCCCACCCCTTCTCTTAAAAGTCAAGTCACGAATCAGACTCCCAGGACTGGTGGGAGCCACTGAAGTAATGCAGAGAGAAAAGATGGCTGCTCCCCCAAAAGCCAATAGTCTAAGTGCCTGAGTGATATTACAGCAGCGCTTTGAGGCTCTACAGAGGACTGCTAACACAAGACACGCATATAATGAGCAAGTCTCCTCTTCCTTTTTAAACTGCAGGTACATAGGAGCGGGGAGAGGCAAACAGACGCACAGAAGAGTATTGGCTTGCCCCAGATTGCAGTAAATAATCAGAATAACTCTGGCTTGTAAATGCTCAATCCCATACCTCTGCTGATACTGAACAGAGGCAAGTACAAGGCAAAGAAACAACTGCCATGGCCGGATCAGGAATCTTCAGCAGCTGACTGAAGAGTCCAAGGGCCAGGTCTAAAGCCCATGGATGCTAGTGGAAAGATTCCCATCGACTCCAATGGGGTTTGGAACAAGCCCCTACGAGCAAAAGGCTGCACAATGGTCATGCTTCCCCTAGCACCTGACCCTGCAGATTTGCCCGATGCCAATTATGAAACCAATGCTACCTGTTTTCAAGTATTCTGCACAGAGGGAAAAGGAGCTGGTGGGTCAGAGACTGCAAGAGGGAGAGCTCAGTCACTTCAATGGAGAAGCGATGCCTCCACTTCCTCGATTGCCCACTTTTAGGAACACCAAAAGCAACCAGAACCACGTTTTATAATCCTTTCTACAAGTCTTCACGACCCATTCGAGCTATTGTTGTTTCCTCATCAACATTCTTGGTCTAATAAAAGATATTGGATTTACCCAAAGACCCTTGTCTGTCTTGTCCTTAGACCAACACAGCTACAGCCTTCACCCCAAAAGGCAACACACATGCCTGCAGGCCCCTTGCATGCAATTAGAGAGAACCACACACCACTTCTAGCTCCAGTGAACTGATTGGGGCTGCTTCTGGAGTTAGGACTTCACAGTCTGGTCTTTAACATGCCAGAGAGAGCACATTTGTGCGTGCCAGCGTGCAACAAAAATGAAGCACTTACAAACAGGATATGGAGAAATGTTTCTGCTTCATACACAAGAGCTGTGCATATAAACATACATAAACCCAAACATGGAAAGCAGTCTGCTATTCCAGAAGCATTTGCCTGATCATTAGCCTTTTTCATCATTTCTTATCAAAGGCATATTGCTGATCTTTGTCCAATAAGACAGCAGGAAAAAAATAGGCTGTCACAGCATCAGAAGTCTCTTCAAAACCCTACCTCACCTGTTCCATAAAGACTCTTACACTACTGGGATGAGCAGTAACTGGGAACTTGTGGGGAGCCTGGATTTGAGCTTGGGCAGACAATTCAGGCCCCATGACAAGCTTTGGGCTAGAGACAGGGAGAATGGAATAAGCAGTTAAGTTACAGCCCTGACAGCTGGCTAAGAAATGAAAGGGGTGGGGGAAATATCATAGAGTTTTAGAGAACAAGCATGTATTTTTCTGGGAATCCCAAAGGCTTCCTGTACACAGTGCTTCCTGTAAATCAGATCAATTAAGCTACCCCTTTGGCAATACTAAGGTAAGCAGGAAAGAGAGGAGGCTGAAAACAAAAACGCTCCTCTCAGATTGGGAACTCCCTATAAGAGGTATGAACTCTGAATCAGATAGGGTCACCCAGCTGCTGACTGTTAGACCAACAGGAACATCTTCAGAAAACCTATTATATAAGCAGCCTCTTCATCACACATAAATTTAAAGCACAAGGCAGTATATATTTGTTGGTGCACTATATAGACAACAGATTTACACACGCTTTAACCAAGCACACGGCCAGATGCAATAGGAGAAGGTTTACCATACCTTGGAGATGCTGTCTTCTCCAGAACAAACAGCAGCTCGGGCTACATGGACTCGGATCCAGGCTCCCCGCAAGTTCCCAGTTACTGCTCATCCCAGCAGTGTAAGAGTCTTCATGCACAGGTCCAGTCAATCCAACCTAGAAGTTGAAAACAATGTTAGTTCAAGTAAGGGGTAGAAAGTTTGAATGCTTTCTGCTGTTGTAATTACCAAAAAATATCAGCACTAGGGAAAGAGGCTGGCTGACAGTCATGGGAGGGCTCTTCACAGAGTGAACACAGCATAAACAGGTGCACTCAAAGCCTCCCTACATCCCAGTGCTAAGACATCCCAAAAAGGGAGTTAAAGAACAGGAGTGTCATCTCCATGGACTGCTGAATCCTTGGCCTCTCTGGTGCAAATGCCAGTTGCAGCTGTGGTCATCACCATGAAAACTTTTCAATTTGGAGACAAGGTTTTGGAAGTGGCCAGTGATTCCAGGTGCCTTGAATATGGCAGCTGTTTTGGGCTTTACATCTCGAAGTGCTGAGCACTCATCTCACCCAGACTTTAACCTGGATGGCTGGCACCTGGCTCTTTAGAAGACCATGCCATAGGTGTTTCAAGCTGGGCACCCAAAAAGGAGGATCCCCAAAGCAGAGTATGATAGGAGGAAAAAAATGCAGCTTTACTCTTCCTTTAAAAAAATAAAACCAGCCCCACCCTGCCAACAGCCATACTATTTGGACCTTTAGGGAAGGCCGCTTTGAAGCAGAGCAAAACAATATGGAGAAAATGCAGATGAAGGAACATCACACCCTTACCACCGCATGAAGGCCCAGCTCTATGTGGGTGCACATAACTGAGAAGCAAGTTGAAGATATGCCGGTAGTTATCTACTGATCCATGGCCACAGGAAACAGGAGGGATTTAAGTCAGGGCCCTGATACTCAGTAATGATTTCAGGAAAGGCGTGCTTGCTTCATTGTTCATCTCTTCACTGCTTGGATAATTGCACCACCTTCACTGCACTCCCAACGCTCTGCTGCAGCTCACACAGGCTTGAGGTTCATCTTGGGCTTTTTTGCTGTATACACTATGCAATACCAGATACATTTGCAATTCCCCTGCCAGATGCTCCTCTCCAGCACTGGCAGAAAGTCTCTGCTTGTGCTTTCACAATCCTCTCTCCAAAGTTAAGGCCATCTTTGAGGGCATACAGTCCTGGCCAAAAAATAACCCCAGAAAGCAAAAAGGGGAAAGCTGCTTTGCAGTAGTTATTCATGTGCCTACTCTTAGCCCACAATAAAAACAAGGTAGCTTCCCCAACCTCAGGAGGACAAGCTGCCTTACATTTATTGCAAGGCAAAAATGCATCTAGGTCATTACCACAACTAAGGATGATCTGCAAGCTGGCACCCTAGCTAGCAAAATGATAACATGTTATGTGATCAAACCTTTACAAACACCCCTCCCCTGCTATACTTGCACAATAGGATCCTACAAGCTTCCTTGTCTGATATGCCAGAGAAAGATGAAGAACACCCAGCTCTGCAGGAAGTCCCACCATGGAAAAAAAAAATGTAAAACTATTCCATGCAAAGCAACTGCACAGCAATGGGAGCCCAGATAATGATACCTCTCATCTTGACAAGCCAGGCAGCACGTATTGGGCTCAGGTCTGCCAGAGATTACCCAGTTCTGCAGATCAGGTTTGTTTTCTGGCACACATGGCAGAGACAGGGTTATTCTGGGAAAACCAGCAGAGTTGCCTTCTTGTTTTCTTTTCAGCTTGCAAACTGTGAGCACTTGCTTGCAGCTCACAGGACAGGCTGGCAGGTGAGGAGCACAAATTTGGGGGAGGAGTATGTTAGTGCAGGTGCTGGGGTGGGGAGGCCTTTATTATGCTAGCTGCTGTACAAATGATGCTCAGAAAGGTCTAGACTCTGAACAAAGGCTGGGACAGGAAAGTGGGGCAGAGAATAAAGTGAATTGCCCACGGGGATCTCAGCAGAACAGCAATGCAGCCAGGAACAAGGCCCGAATCCCTCGATTCTCAGCCCTGCACAAGAGAGGTAGCAGACTATAGTATCCCTACACGGCTTGGCACTCTGGCATTCATTCCTATTCCAACCTTGACTACATACTAAATCCTCCTCGGAGCCCCTCCATCATTCCCTAGTCCCTACAGCATGGAAACATGCAACTGCTAGAGGCATATTGATCAATGCAGTCCTAACCCACGCTTCTGCAATTCAAGCTCACTTGGGAGTAGGAGAGGACTGCCTCCCTGGTGCTTTCAGGCTCACTTCTTCCAAAAAAAAATCTCTGACTTGGAAATTCAGATGAGGGGGAGAGCCTTGAGCTGGACCTGGAGCCTGTACATACATGCACAAAGAGCCTTGAAGAAGGACTGTAAATACTATGGGCTTTCTTCCCCATTCTCAGACCCTCTCCCCAAGGGATCATCCCACTGACTTCAGTTTTAGCTACAGCCTTGCTGTCAGACCCACCTCCTGTTTGGAAGCGGGCAGTCTTATATTCACCAGCCAGCATGTCAAAGAAAGCACCCAACAGCCCTAGATCCACCAGTCTCTCACAGAAGGAAGTTAAACTTCCAAGAACTCCAACCACTAACACATAAAGCAGACTTCCTCACCCCAGCACATGCACTCTAACAAAACCTCCTCCACAAAGACATATACCTCCTACTCCCATCTTCCTACACTCCTTTTATCTGAGGAACAAGCCCCTAGCTCAGCAGGGAGGAAGCTAATTAACCACAGAGAAGTCCATGATAAAATTCCTTAAAGGACCATTCCAGTGTATGACACTGACTCTCCGTAAAGGGGCCCTTGGCTTCACAGGCCTAATCAAGCAAGCGGCATTTGTTGTTATTAATGATCTTTTACAATTTTCAAGCCAGTGGGGAACCTGGGTCTAGAGTTTTAGTGATTGCAAGTTAACTCCCCCTCGCCTCCCAGCATGCTACTCTTTGCCATCTGAGCTGCAGAAAGCGTTTCCTTAGATTCCTGTCTTGAATGGTGGCTTCATGCTGTTATGTGCTAATGAACAGGTGCCACCCCAGAAGCAGCTGCCTGATGGTGGCTCTTTCTTAGACACTGAGCTTGGCTCTCCCTTGCTGAAGGTAGCAGGGCTATCCAGTAAGTCTGTTTGCAACAGTAAGTGGTGTCAACACTAGTCTATAATTGGTCCCCCAGAACCACCTGGTGTTGCCACCCTGAAAGAGGGCGAGAGCTGGCTTGTTCACAGGCTGCACCTCTTCAGGGCAACGTTACCTAATTGCCTGCAAAGGAAAGCATCTTCCAACACCTCTGTAGTGTCTTGGTTAGCATACTAGCCTATAATAGAGGTGATCTTGACTCTAATCCTGTCTTTCCTGCTCATTTGCTGGAAGACCTTAGATTAGTCCCTTTCTTTGCCTGTGCTTCAGGAAAATAGAGATAATGATCCCCAGCTCCTATGATCTACTAATACAAAGAGCTGGGTATTGTTGGTTTTACTGCGTGGGGAGGGTTGGATCTGCCCCATCTGCAAAGGGCTGTGGAAACCTCCAGAAGGAAAGGCACTTTGGAAATGTAAGACACTGCATTAGTATTAATCTCTTGGCCCCTGTGCCAATGGCTCTGCTGGCACTATAGCAAACCTGGAGCATCTGGAGGTAAAGATAAACCACAGTTGCCTTCCTGTTGTCAATGAATGCAGCTTCTATCTTTAGCTGATTTCATCTAATGTGATAACACTCATAATAATAAATATTGTTAAAAATAAAAGTCTCTCTAGGGATTTCAGATATCAGGCACAGGTGTTCAGACTGCAGAGAGCGTGGTAATTGGGTGACTCATTCATTAAAGGAAATGCAATTGAAAATCTATTACATTTTTAAAACACAATGGTACATTTTTCTCTCTGTCCTGGTCTCAGCATGAGCTGGTCTCTCTCTGCAGTTTGCAATTGGACTTTTGCAGATGGCTAACTCCCCTCCCCGCACCCACCCATAACCATACAGTCCACTGATGGAGCCCAGCTTGCAACATGTTTGAAATCCATACTCATTGCCTCCAAAGTCCACATTTTAGAAGGATACTGGAGGAAAAATTGGAGATGGAAAAAATAAGCCATAGTCTATTTTGTTGTTTTAAACAGGATCAAGGGGTTCTTTGATGATGATATATAAATTCTGTCATGGGGAGAAGATAGCCTAGTGAAGAAATACATACCTAGAACAAAGTTAAAGTCAGGCAAATTCAAATGTGAAATAAGATAGAACTTGTTAACCATGAGGGGCATTCACCTTTGAAACAAGCTACCAGGGAAAGCAGTGGCTTCTCTACCTCTTGAACTCTTTGAATTGAGGCTAGGTTCCTTTCTGGGGCATTCCTCTTAGGCAGATGCAAGTTATTTGGCTGAGGATAAGGATAACTGGGTGGAAGGCTTGTGATACACAGGAGATCGATATATGAATCTGTGAAAATGGTCCTAGATTGATAATTGGAAGCAGAGGCTCAGAGCCAGACTCCCTCATCACTTTGGCGTTTGAAACCAAGATCTGAAGTTTGTAACTTGGATCCCTCCCTGGGCTTTTGCGGCACAAATGCTGGATAAGACTCGGCCTCAATTTCTGCCTGAAGTTTGAACTGGAGCAAAGGCTTAGAAATCAGGGGGAAAAAAGGCTCTGCTCACGTTCCCCTTGCTATTTTTTGCCAACTTCTCTCTGTATTTTCAAATGCCAAGTTTGACTGAAGGAGCAGCAGCAAGACGCTGGGAAAGGCTATTCTCAAAGGGCTGCTCTAAGCCTCTACGGTGCCAATCCGACAATCACGCCTCAGGTTTGGGGATGCACGTGGAAAAAACGATTCCACCTAAATGGAGGAAGTCGCTGCCCTCCAGTATCCAAGGGTGTGTTGGCATCCGTGGCTATGCCTGGGTGTGGTTACACTAGGTGGACACAGAGGCACAGAAGGAATTGTCTATCATTTTGCTGTATGCACCATGTGAAAATTTGGCCTGCAAGATTCAGGCAGTTGAAATGAAAATGAGCACCCAGACTTGTGGTCAAGATGGTCCTCTGAGCCCAGTTGCCACACCCATTCAGTTCAAACGAATTAACTGGGGAGATCTGTCTTGGATCCAGACCTCATATCTACCAGCAACGGGGACCACCTCCCTGTTGGCTGTCGTTAATTTGCTTATTTTTTATCGTTAATTAAGTGTTTACACTGCTTTTATTTCACTGGCTTTGACCTGAATTGGCCTTAGTTGAAAACTTTTCTTTAGTTTTAAGACCTTAAGAGATGCAAAAATAACAATGCTGACATTTAAAGGATTCCTGGGAAGTCTCCATTAACATAAATTGCTGTTAGAATTCTGTACGGTTCTGGCAAAATCAGAACATCAGGAAGCATAAAAACAATGTATGACTTGAACAAAGCAGGGCTAATTAGGCAGTTTAGGCAGTGCTAAGAGTGGACTTTGACCAAGTGCCAATAGCAGTGATGATGCAGTGACATGGACTTCAGCTCAGGCTAGTTCTCCGAGCCTGTAACTTGTGCTGAGACCCAGGCTGCTATTGTTTCCTAAACTAGCTAGATTAAAAATAGGTCAGACACCTGTCCCTGCTGAACCTATACCTTCAGGTAGAGCAGACATACCCGGAAAGAAACATGCACCTTGGTCTAGCTTCCAAGGTGAACCTGCAGAAATAATTACATCTCAGAGGTGGTTTCTAGCGTCTGGCAAGGAAATAGGGGCAAATCGGTTTCTAGCACCGTTTTGCAGAGGGGAGAAGGATCAGGATATTTGGATCTTGCTGTGAAGTCAATGGAGTTGCGCTGGTAGACGTGAGATCACACCTGAATCCTGCTCTGCATCGAAGCTCTCTGTCCATAGATGCTTTCCCAAGAAGGTGGTGGCTGAGCGTAAGTATTCACAGAACATGGGCTGGCGCTCGCCACTGCACTGCTGCCTTGATGCGACTCTGTGTGACAGCCGCTGAGCACTTCAGAGTTTCTGGAAAGGGGTCCAACGCACATCTCCCAATGCCAACGTGGGTTTTTCTTTGATGGTGGATTCATCCTTCACCTGCTGATGAAATTTTCCTCCCCCCAGGCAGGCAGGTCTGATGGCAGTAACTCTAGTCCAGCATAACCTGGGAAGCAGCACCCGCCATGCTTGGATCCTTTTGTTTTTTGAATGGGAATCAGACAGCTTCCTGGCGCCGAACAGCTTGGCAAGAACTTTGTTGTTTTGCCTTCATGTCGTACTCTCAGGCTGTGAAGGGGGACAAAACAACACATCGCATCACCTCCTGGCTCCGGGCAGGTAGTACACAAAATGCCACTGGAAGCAGGCAAAACGTGAGCCCCGGCTTCCATCCGGCAGCTGTCCCACTTGACAGAAAAGGCCAGCAAGATGTGAGATGGAGCAGCTCGTAGGCGCAGGGCCCCTTATTGTCTGCTAAGCATTCCAAAGGGGTAAATTAAACACATCCATCTCCATGAACATCACAACCGAAATGTTCTTACCAGACACCGAATTTCCCAACAATCAACCTAATTTACTTCAATAATAAATGAAAAGGGATTTTCTTTTACAGTAGCAAGTGGGGGTGTGCGTGCTTCTCCCTCTCTCTCTCTTTCCCCCACATCTCTTCTTTTTTTATACTTTTTTTTAAAGCAAACTCCATTCTGCTCCTTCTCTTTAAATAAAGTGAACCCTTTATCTATTATTCATTTGAAAAAGAGAAAGAGGACAGGTGAGACTGTGGGACTGTGCAGTTTGTTTCCAGCTGCTCTGGAGTAGATTAAAAAGACAAAATGCATTCGGTTTAAAGATTTGATCATTAGGTGCACAATATTTCTATTTCATCTGTTTTGGGGTTTCATGCTGCCACCTGCCATGGTAGATGCTGAACTAAATCCTTTGCTGGCCTTAGCCTCTATCATTTCCTTATCTCCCCTTGATCTTAAGTACTTTAGGGATGAACTCATCAGTTTGGTGTTTGAGTGGTATAGCAGAGATATGCCCGTTCAGTAGATGCTTTTGAGCTTCCCCATGGATTGTCATCGCATCTTCAATTTTGTGTGCATGTGGCTGAACATGGGGGCAACGTGTGACCACAAATCCAAAGGAAACGCTAGTGTTTGCCAGATGATGTTTTGGGGGAGATGCAGTCATTCAGTTTGGGATGATGTTCTTAGCAAACTAGAACTCCCCAGTCCAAAGCCCTTTGAACTTCTGATCCAAATTAAGGAGTCAGCCCCATCTCTACTTTTAGAGCTCAAGTTGTCAGGACAAGTAGTTCTCTTCTAACTTGATTCCCAGCCCCTCGTGTCACATGGGCATCTCAGCCTCAGAGGGGGGAATGGGCTGCATACAACTCCCCTGCATCCTTCTTAGGTTCAGCTGCCCCTACAGGGCTCCAACCCACTATCAACCCTGAAAAAACAGGGACTGATCTACAACTTTGCAAAAAACTCACCAGCATTTTCTAATTCATGCAGTGTTACTTCCGGTTTTTAAAGCACTTTGATATCTACCCAGGAAAAGCCCTTGCTAAAGGCGGTAAGTGCCAATATTCCATTTTACAGATCAGCAAGCCGAGCTACAGGGAAATGCTCGGGTTGCCCAGCAAGCCATTACTGCAGCCAGGAATAAAATATAGGTCTACCAAGCTGCAGGATGCTGCTTTAGCCCACTCATTCTCAACCAGGGTGCCACAGCACCCTGGGGTCCCCTGATATCCTTTCAAGGGTGCCCCAGCATGCCACACAATGTTAGCACTGGTAGGTGTACAAACACGATTCACAAGATAAACCCAAGGATTAAAAAAAAGAAATGCACAATGTTAAAAAAAAACATCCTGCCCTGCTCTGGCCTTTCTGAGTTCTTTGCAACAAAAGAATTGCTCGAGGATTTTTCAATAATGAAAACTAAGAACTGGCATCTTTTAAGAGATGCCTTAAGCCTAACAAGGGTGAGAACCACTGCTTTAACCACTGGGCAACATATAAATATGAGTACTTTCAGGAGTTAATAAAGCACCAGTTCTGCACATTTGGAACCATGTAGAACAGGGGTGAGCAAACTACCACCCATGGGCCGAATCCAGCCTCCCAAATCATTCAGTCCAGCCCATGGCTGCTCTTCTGAAGAAGAATTGTATCCAGCCCACAGCTCCTCTGGCTTTTGACATCTTTCGCCCTTCTCCCTTCCCCATACCAGCTGGGTGCAGCAGCAGCAGACACTCCCCTTCCTAGCCTGCCCAGTTGTACCCCCAGCTCTCCAGTGTATGCTCCAAAGCAGGACATGCTGAGCTCCTGGCCAAGCATTTGCCCAGTGAGGTTGTTTACAAGCCGCTCCAACCCTACAGTGTTTGCAGACCAGACAGCCCAACCCTGGCAAGTTACAGCTCAGGTACAGTCTCCCCACTGGCAGAGGAGGGGGATCCATGGGGAGAGGGCCAGCAGCAGATAACTGGTGTGTTATCTGGACTGTGCTAGGCTGGGGTTGGTATAGGTATAGGTGCCACTAACACAGTGCCACACTGTGTTTCCATGGGCTGCACCATGTCGGTGCAGCTGGAGTGGCTGGTGTAGCTTCTGCCATCCCTGGCATGACTCCTGTTCAACCCCAAGTCCCTGGCATGTGGCTGAGTCAGACAGGAGTCTTTTCAGCTGTGCCAACATGGCCCAAGGCAGCATGCGGGAAAACAGCCTGCACTGGCCCATCTGCATGCCAGGGGCTCGTGGCAGGGGAGGGGGCGCAGGGAGAAGAGGCAGAACACAGTGCGGCAGCAGCCCGACTAAGCCCAGATAACTCCCAGCTCCCAGCCCCCTTCTCCCTGCACCCTGTCCCCCACCCTAGCATGTGGCTGGGTCAGGAAGGAACTGCTCCAGCTGCACCCACATGGTTCAAGGCAGCACATGGGAACAGAGTGCGGCACTGTCCCGGCTGTGTGCCAGGAACTCAGGGCAAGAGAAGGGGTGCAGAGACAAGGGAATTCATCTCCCTGCCCTTAGATCAGGGGTGGACAGTTATTTGGGCTGGAGGGCCACCAGAGTTTTGGTGAACTGCTAGGGGGGAAGGGGAGGGAGTGCGCTGACTTAGCCTGTGACAGCTCATCAACCTCCCTAAGTGGCCCAAATGATTGCCCACCCATGATACAGAACCTTGCTGAAATCATCAGGGTTCAACATGGCTGCAGGGACCTGCCTTTACAGATGAAGTGGCAAAACCATAGTCCCTGCTTTTTCTCCAGAAGCAGAGCAATAACTGAAGGACACATATTTCCAAATGTCAGAAGCTCAGGGGTGCTTCCCTTTGGGTGCCACTGTCTGCATCTCTCTGCTTCCAGCTATCCGGCAAAGAATGAACTGTTGGAAATTCCATTTTTAGCCCAGCAAATATCAGGTGAAATGTCAAATTAGTACTCGTGATCCCAAGCCCAGGGGCCCTGTGTAATAGCTAAAACTTAGCCACACACATTGCTGGAGAGCTCCCTGGTGACATTTTGGCAATGGATACAAAGATAACAGCATTGATTAACATGGAACAGGTTCCAGTGTTGGTATGGAACCATCCATTTTATCCTAGGCTCAGTGGGCACTGGGGAAAGCCATCCAAATCTGGCTGCTAACGCTATGGGCTGGTTCTTCTCAGGATCTCAGCATGTGTTTCCAGCTCTCCCATCATGCTGTTTAATGCAAAGAGTTCAGATCCGATAGTGCAGAGTATGATATGCGACCCTATATAGAATAGAATAGAACAGAACAGGACTCTGCCTTGTCCACTTGGCATGCTGTCTTTCTGGATGGCTGCTGTTGCTAATTAGGGCTTATGTCTTAGGTGGTCTCACTTTGCTTGCTGGAATATTTCAAGCTGTCTCCCGTGGCCTTAGCAAGATGAATCTAGTTCTTTGCTAGTGTGTTTTTGTTAATTGCAGCTATTTGAGATTCACAATGGAGGCCTTTTTATGTTCTTTGCTTTGTCTGTTAGCAGGTGGATCCTATTACTGTGCATACTGGATACACCAGCAGAATAGTCTCTAGACTATGTCCCTGCAAGTGATGGGATCTGATGAAGGAACTGGATGCAGGAGAGGAGTGATGGGCCTAAGGATGCAGAGGTTTGATCCAGAAGTAAAGAAAGGGTGGCCTAATGTTATTTGACATTATCCACATTTTACTGAAGAGTCTGTCTCATGGAAACCTCCTGTTACAAGGAAGCCTTATTGTGTTATTGAATGTAGGGAAAAGACAAGAGATGGAGATGCAGGAGATGAGAGGAACTATGGAGACAAAGACAGAGTAGGAATGGAGGGCCCCTCTCTTCAAGAATGAAACATCAGGCAACTTAAGGGCTCAAAGATTAAGTGATTAGCTGCTTATTCACAGGTGCTTAGAATAGAGCCTAGGAGAGTAAGAAGAGCCACCTGGCTACTTAAACCCCTACTAAAGGGGAGGAAAGAGTATCTAAGTGGGACTGGAGTTTGTGGATGAAGGTAGGAGAAGCTGTGTCTTGGAGTTCCTGAAGCTGGAGCATGGCAACTCAGCCACAGAGAAGCCAAGAGATAGACTGCCGACTAAGGAGAGGCAGCCTATTGGAGAGGCTTCCATGCACACGGAGAGAGACTATCATTAGAAAGAGTAGTACTTTGTAGCTCCTTTTTTTATTTTACCAGAGGCTTGGCCTTCCGGTTACTAAGTGGACATTTATCTCATTCCACCCCTCTTTGTTTATGAACTAAATGGTGGTTTGACTTGGGACTGTCAGGGGTGGAGGAGATCCCAATGGTGCCCTACGAGGGTTGGAAGGCCTAGAGCCAAAGCACTGTCTAAGAAGGGCAGAGACAGGGCTAAGGGACCAGAACAACAGACTTTGAGCTAATGGCCCCAGTCAAAGAAAAGGGGCTAAGGCTAGCAGGCTGAGACCCAACAAAGTTTACAGGTGGAAAAAGATTTGCCAATTAATGAAGGAGATAGAGATACTAATCCGAGAGGGAGAATCTTCCAAGCCGAGTAGACACTACACCCAGTGAGAGAGCACCCCATCTCTCCTACTAGCCTCCCAAACTGAAGTACAAAGAACAAAGACATGGCAGGCGAGTAGAGGAGGCACAGGAGGGACCCAGGGGTTCATGAACAAGCGACTCCAGCTCATAAAGGATCGGAGGGATCAGGCAGGCTGGTCAAGATCCTGTCACATGTCCCCACTGCATTGACAAGGCCAGAATCAACTCTCCTCCCAATGACCCACCTCCCCTCCCATTTGAAAGTGGATAACCTGCCTGTGGCAGCTACAGTGACTGCTCGCATGGGAATGCAGCACTAGAAATCCTGGAAGGTGTTGCGCACAATTAGCTAGTGGAATTCAATGTCACAAGAAATCATGAAGGTGAAGAGGTTCCCAGGACTCAAAGCAAGAACTGCTTATGTGTCTTCAGTGGCTGTCTTATGGTAACTACAAGCAGCCAGGTTTCTCCAGGATTTTCCCTTGAGTTCATTCAGAGCACACCTTTTTTGATGACCTGCAGGCAACTGGTAAACAATGATGGATCCCCCAACCGTATATTCATGGAACAGACACACCTGATGCAAGCTTCCAGCTGTCTCCTAACACAATATCTGAGCCAGGCCTGAGACAGTGCATCACACGGTGTATAAGGAAACACTGTATAATGGTTTCTTGAACTACTCTCCTTGACCTCTGCCAACAACAGAGCCAGTGAGAACCTGATGTGCACTCAAAATGCATGTGTGGGTACCTGCTAGAAAGGAGCAGAGATGACACCGTGGGGTTTCAAACAAAGCAACCTTCAGGTAGCACTGGCTTTTGACTGTGACTGATGTGGGCTGGACTGGAACAGCTGGGACCTTGGATCAAAAGGCTCTAGATAGAATCCCCCATTCCTGCAGCCATCCTGTCCCTTTGGGTCTTGCTCAATTGTTTCAATTCAGGGGCTGATCTTCAGAAAGAAATGTCCAGTGATGGGACCTCAGCCTTCTCTCCCCTCCATGGGAGAATGCAGCTAAAGTAACATCCCTGCAGATGTTTGCAACTGGTGCTGCTTCTGGAGGAGATATTAATGATTTTGTCCTATAGGAATAAGCGACAAGAGTGGTTGTGTCACCCTGCTTCTCACTGGAGACCTGAGAAGCACAAATGTGTGCAGAGGAAACACAAGCCTCCCTCAAACACAGCTGGTTCCTCACTCTGCACTCCTCCCCTGGGAAGCTCTCTCTCATATCTTCCTTTCTCTCACTGTGTCCCATATTCCTCTGTTCCTCACCATTTCCCAGTCCTTCTGGACTCCCTCTTCCTGCCTTTCATTCTCCCCCGCACCTTGCCTTGCTGCCTGCCTCCTGCAGCACGTCCGACACTAATCTATGCATTGGAACTGTAACTCAGCTATTGATCAGTGTTTGTGGGCTTTCTGTAAACTTTGGTTGTAAAGGTTTCATTAGCCTGCCTCACGGTCATTACATCAAGTAATGGAAAACATCCATCTTCTTCTGCTCCTCTGCGGCATCCAATGGAAATCGGTTTGAAGAGTGTTAATCAAGCTATGAAAATCATTGGCAGCTCGTTCCTTTATGATGAGAAACTGTTCGGGGCTTTGCTTGGGATCAGAGGCCACAGCACCCAGAAGGCAGCGACTCTTGCCAAGACAGTCTATTCTCCAGCTAATGAGAGCACGGTGCTCGCGGTTCAGAAGGGACTGAGTGTTTGCTGCTGCTCTCAGGAGCCAGTTCGCCATTTCCTGGCACTGCTGTTTACATCTGGGGTCCACAGGTGTCCAAATCTACCCGACGGAGAGCCCGCTGCTACTTCCATGTCAGTGGATTTATGCCAGCATAAAAATGAACCACTGCAATGGTGAATCGAGCCCCTGACACTCTCTGTCAGGGGTAGTGTTTCACACACACTTCATACGGGAGGCAAATGACTAGGAAGGAGGCGAAGGTAGTGAGATTCAGGTTCTTATTATTTCCCTGCTGTGGAGCAATTTCCATGACCATTACTTAGCTTTTTCTCAGGAAAAAACTCCCACTGATGTCCTTACCTGTCTGCTGAGTGCTAGCAGATGTCCAGGGCCCTGCAAGGCAGCTTCTTTTAAGGACAAGTCAGGTGCTTATTCTGCGTATATACATAACCCACTTTGTTCCCTTTGCTCTGCATCTTGACCACAGGCAATTAGATGGAAGGCAGGCAATCCTCCTTTTCAGAGACCTCAGACCAAACACCCATGCCAGGTCTGCTCCAAGGATTTACCCACTTTCCAGGACGTAGGGCACAAAGTGAACCCTCCTGCTGCCTGCAACAGCTGTCTTCCAAACCCAAATCTATTACAAAGCTATTGAAAAGGCAACACATTGTCAAAGATGGTGTCGTGTCTCACACTAGGAAAAAGAACCGGCAAGGCTACATGGAACAGGACCACATGGTGACTCCTGCTGTAACGATACTCATCTGGCAGCCCTGTGGGGAAATGAAGATCAACATAAATCCCAGCATCTCCTGGGGTACTGCTTTTTTCAGAAATGTCTCAATGGATTGGCCTTTCATTTCAAGTGACCCTATTCGCATCTATTTCATGCAGGATGTGAATGCAGGTAGGTGGGAACGACAGTGGTTGGTTTAGGTGAAGTGCTCCGGGAGAGTCCTAGGTCGCCTGCATACAAAGGGGCTCCAGTTCAAGGTATTAGGTGTTGATTTGTCGCAGTTTTGGAAGGACCAGATCTACCGCACAGCCTTGCCAACTTCAGAGGTCAATATGTTTTCTGGGCCTAAAGGCATCTGCAGTGGTCTTGCAACTTCAGCACCTTACGGCAGTGCCTCCCATGTTATTTTAACAGCTGCTATCTTACAGACTGTTGGAGTAAGAGATTAATGCTTTAATTATACCGTCTGAAAGCTGGGAGGCTGAGCCTCCGAATGGTATATGGCACTGGTTTCTGGCACTAGTGGTTCTTGAGGGAGCACACACTAAAATCAAGCTCGAATCCAAGTGAGGCATTAAAAAAAAAAAAAAAAGGAAGATGGTAATCAGAATAATGTGATTTTAATGCCCGATATCTCACAGCCAGATGGGTCTAGAAATTAAAGCTTGATGCACTTTGTAAGCAGGGATCCTGCCTTTTAAAGACTTTAGAGGACCCGTTTCCAACTCTAGTGATCCACAAGGTATCAGGCTACAAAGGTACGGGAGGCTTCAAGTGCACCCACATGCCCAGACAGAGCAACATGGTCTCTCCTGCGTACTCTTCAGGCCTCCCTTCGTTGCTGCCTGGTGAGAGTGGCAATGCCACCCTCCTACACGCACTTGCATGGAGCTCCTGGACTCGTGGCAAGCAGATGCAATCAGCTGAGCTTGCCCAGCAGCAAATCTGGGAGAAGAACTGCCTGACCAAACTCCGTCATGCACGGAAGCTTGGGCATAGGCAGCTAGCCAGACATGGCACACAGAGGCCCTTTTAAATGAGTGCTAATTAGAGGCACTGACCCCACTTGTTTGCTGTGAGAGAATGTAACCACGTTTTCTCCTGGGCCCATCATGAGCGGACAGCTTTTATTCTCTCTACAGCTTCCTCAGCCACCTCCACCCCCCAGCCTCTCTCTCCTTTCCCCCATTCCTTGGCCGAGCCATCTTTCTCTTTCTCCATCCTCCTTGTTCATTCTTCCTCTTCCCTTCTCCACCCATTTCTCTTTCTCTCCCTCCCTCTATCCCTCTTTTGGCTTCCCCTCCTTCCTGCTTTGGAGATCGATGTCTGAGGAGGCTGACTGGGGAATTAAATCATGCCAGCCTACCTCTCTGAGAGACCTCTCACTAATCAGCCTGGATGGCTTCCTATTCCTGCTCGAGGCTAGACAGAGAACCGGCCCTGAAATCGTCCATCCTGCCTCATGTCAGCCTGCGCTCACGGAGCGGAGGCAAATGTCTATCCCAGCAGCTCTGTCTTGGACTCCCTCTGCTTTCCTCCTCGACTTTTACATTGGCTGGGCTGCCTGCAAAACCAGGACTATCGTATCTGGGCTGGGATCTCATCTGGACTGTTTCTGTGTACAAGTCATTCGTTTCTGCTCAGGGGTTGGTTCGGACTGTAAGACATAGTGCATCAATTTGAGCTGCCGTGCTCAATACCGTTCCCCCAGTATTTTGGCAGTTCTGCTTTCAGCTCCAGCTGGAATAAGGAGGTGAAGAGATGCAGCGGAAAGGAATCCTGAGGGTCAAGCTTTCTAAATGAGTCTGTCTTTCCCAGCATCCTCTGTCTGAGGACCTTCAGATACATCACAGCAAATCAACCCTGCAGGCCCCTCACCTCACCCTCTGAGCGATTAACAGCCCTATTTGGCAATGGGAGAAATCGAGACGCAGCAAAGTGAAATGACGTGTCCAAGGCCAAGCAGTAGGCCTGTGGCAAAGCAGGAAAGGGAATCCAGATGTCTTGACTTCCAAGCCATGTCACCACCCTGCCACAAAACAGACTGGGTCAAGATTCACGTCAGCTTATATTTTTGCCTCAGCCGGTCTGTCTGTGTAATGAAAGCGTGAACGTGAGAGCTTGTGACTAGCACTAGCTGGTGGTTGGGACCTCCAGACTATGGGAGAGCCTGTGAAGCAGAATGATCCAGGGGAAAATGGGGAAGAAAGGGACTCTTGAAACACTGCCCTTTTGAAACTCCTGCTCAAAACGAGCTGTTCCAACCTTCTGGAATTGAAATGTTTAATTTCAGGTTGTTGGACAGCATGGAAAGATTGTTTCCTCTCGCTCTGATATTAATCTGAATCCCGACGGAGCTGCTGCTGTGATTCAGGAGACTTTCAACTTGAATGTGTTGGATGCTCCCATTCGACTCTTTGAGCTGCACTCCTGGCTCCCTTGAGTCAATGCCAGGGCCAAAAGGTGGGGGTGCATTGTGGGGTTGGCCCAGCCAAGGGGTGAATGGGAACACAGGATACACGAACTATGGTGCCCGTGGGGGACAGAGACAGCCCTGGTGCACAAAGGTGAATGTGGGGTGGAGAGAAACCTTTTGATCTGCCTGACTGAGCATCATGTTCTGATTCTGATCAAGTGAACGTGCAATGAAACGTTTCCCTTTACGCTATTCCCTTGGAAACTGTCAATTTGGCCAATATTTCTGTTCACCATCCAAAGAAAGATACTTTGTCAGAAATTTCCGAACCAGCTCCAGTCGTAGCCCTGTGCGGCATAATGGGATAATGGCCCGCTTATGTGAAGGGAACAGAGATAACATAAGAGATGCGACAATGTTATTCTACCGGCTGAAGGACAGCGTCTTCCTACCTTGCATACTGAATGCACATTCGACTAACTCTTCTTACGAGACGTAGTGGAAATAGAAACTTTCCAGAGAGAGGGAGAGCGCGCTTTCATGCACGTCTCCTGGGAATTCATAATGAGGCCCACATAAAGCAAATCAGAATTTACCAGCATTACCATAATTCACTATAGCCAAAACACTGCATTTCTGCCTCTGAGTCAATGCAGTGCTTGCTAATGCCTGCATTTGCTCAACTCTTTTGAAACACAAACAAACACACTAGAACAGTGGGGCTCTAATAGATAGGGGGAAAAATAATCAAGGGAAAGACATAACCGACTAAAGTCACTCCTGATGAAACTCAGCCAGGGATATGGGTTAGGAACAGCGAGGGGTAGATTCAATGAGTCTAAACAGAGTAAAACACCTCCCAGGAGACTTCGGAGGAGTTTAAGCTGGTGAAATGCGCACTTTCCTGTAAACAGCTCAGTATGCACGTAGCACTCCCTGTACAACTCCCATTCCCTCCTAAGTGCAAAGTCTTACACCCTCTCATTATCTCTCCTTCCTGTCTGCCAGCTCAGCACCAGCCATGTGGCTGAATGAAGACTTACCGCTTTGTTGGTTTCTATAGTATTTGCCAAGTGCCCATTCATAATTCCTTGGCTGGAACCAGTGGCCCCTGATCTCCCATCCTGGTACTAGCCAGGCTCAAGGCTCCCTAGCTGCTGAGAGCGAGGGCGTTCAGGTCAGGATGGCCACTCTTACCCACTCCAATAACTCTAAACTGGGCTCATCGAGTTGAGGGCCTGGCTGACACTAGATGTGCTCCCTTGGTATAGCTATGCTGACTAAATATATGGACATAGCTCATACTGACAAACCTATGCTTCCGAAATGCCCTGCATGGGCACAAGTGCAGTTTGGCTGGTATAACGGCTGTCAATCATAGATCTCAACTGACTGCACCTCTGACCAATGTAGCCAAGCCAACAGCTCTCTAGCAGCCCCAGCCTGCTAGCTTTTCCCAGCCTGGCTAAGTGTGTGTGTCTAAGCTTTTTGGACACAGAGAGCAAGGGGAGGCTGGAAAAGAACTTAAGAGCTAGCTTGTGATGCCAATTTGAGCAGCTGCTCTCCTGTGGCTCCATTGAATCAAACTCCTTCATGTGGCAATGAGGACACAAAAAGGGAAGTGCAGGAGGGTGGAGGTGAGCATGCCAGGACATGGTTAAAAAGGGCAGTACGAGGGGAAGGGGCAAATCAGGTCAGCGGTGTTGTCTAATAGTCACCTTCTCCCCTTCATCACACACTCCCGTACTCAGCAGGGATCATGCAGGTTATGAAGCTGTCGGCCTCACTGCTGCAGTCACAGGAACAGATTCAAATCAATGGTGCATAATTATACACAAATGAGCAGGAAGAAAATTTACAGTTGCGATCAACCCTCCTGGCTGGGGGTGAGCCAAGCTGGAAGGTGAGGTATGGCACACAGAAGGGCACTGCCAGGGTTTCACAGCCTCAGCTGGGACTGTGCACTGTCAGAGTTAGGGCGACTGGGCAGGTTGCTCTGCTTTGATAGGAGAATTATTTGCTCCCACTCTCTAAGCTGGCAGCATCTGTTCATTTCCATCGCCACATTACCTGACTCCACGCAGAGATTATGTGGCATTTGATCACGGCTGACACGAGGTGCCCGACTCCTGTGTGCCCTGACGACATCACCAGGCACACGTGATGCCCGGCTGGCACGCCAAGGACTAAGGAAGGAAGCATTATCATTGTCACCTTGCCTGCCTGGCTCAGGAGGCATTTGGAGCAGGCACCGCACCTGACCCTCATCCTCCTACTAATTAACAGCCTGGGTAATAAACTGAAGCCTTTTATTCATGGACAGGTGTGCATCTTTGTCAGAGGTCCCTGCTTAAATCATCCATGCCGTCTCCAGTAACAATGTTAACGATGCTCAGAGCCAGCTCCGGACTGTAAAACATATTTCCCCGATGTTTGTTCAATATTTCCATGAGAATTAAAAACATCCATTACAGGCTGCAGGATGCTAACAGGCCCCGGGAGCAGAGACCAGGCTGTAACTCACTCAGGAGGCTCAGCTGACACCACTAAGGGAGGAAGCACTGCTGTTCTCAGAGCCTGGGGACAGGACGCCCGCCTGCTCCTCGCTGCAGGGTGGGCTACTGAGGTCATGAAAGCAGGCAGCCTGATCTGATGGTGAGAAATGAGGCAGGGATTCAGGATGCTGGGGGTCCAGGCCCTACTGTGCCAGCAAATTGGCTTGACTAGGATCGTTCAACAATTTATCTGTGCCTTAATTCCCCCTGCTGCTCTTAGCTGCTGCTGATCGTGACCTCTCTCACAGAGGAGCGCAGCATGGAGTTCATTAACATTTGTGCTGTGTCTAGAGACCTTCCAGCAAAAAGCAGCTCTGCCCAAAGCCGAGGGGGCGTTCTGGACCAGGTGCGGCCACCTTGAGGCTGCCGGCACGCTGTACAAATTCGGCGCCTACTGGCGCTGGCAAAAGTGCCCTTCTCCTTACCTTGTGTGGCTGCAAGCAGTGGTGGTAACAACCACACAGAGCTAGAGGAGAGTGGATTACTTCAGGCCTAATGCATCATTTCTTTGGAGACGGGTTTTGAGACTTCTAGGTGGAGAAAAGTGAGCCAAATAATGGAGATGAGAAGCATCTTTCTGCAGCACAGCTGTAGTGGATAAGCAGGCACAGGCCATCCCAGCACATCCACCGCAACCTCAAGGATGGCCTGGTTCTTAATGATTCACCTTCAGCTCTCTCCTTAAAGCCTGGTGGTGCCTAGAAAGCATGCAGCAACAGCCAGGCATGGCTTCACTTCTTCTGCATCCCCTTGACATCCCCCAGCTGTCTGTAACCTCCAGCTGCTCTTTCATTTCCTAGTGCAAGCTCGTTAGGACTGCAACTGTCTTTTCTTTCAAAGTGTGAGCAGTGCCTAGATGCAGCGCTCACCGAATGCCCTGTTAGCATTGCTGTTTGCATTGCAGTTGGCTCTAGCAGCCGCAGGCAAGACCAGGACCCCATTATGCTGGTGCCCTACTAAAATATGAGAGTCAGTACCTGCCCTGAAGATCCCATGGTCCAAATGGAAAAGACAGGCGAAGGAAAGATGACATGGCCAGGGCCATCCAGCTGCAAAAGCCGTGGTAGATCACAGGTCTCCTGACCCATAAGCCACAGTCCTGTCCCTCATGGCAACACTGCAGATAAAGGGACCTCAAGCTATACAGCCAAGGGCAGAGGTGGGAGGGCATTGTGAGGATCTAGGCCTAGCCCCAGTGCCTGTCATGACTTCTGCCAGCTTCAAAATGTTGTTGTTGGAAAAATATTTATCCTGCTAATGAAGCAGAGACAGCGCCAGAGTCCCCCAAAGGTCAGAGCTGCGATTGCTGCAACAGCTCCTTTCACAACACTCGATGAATGGGACGCTGATTGCAGACGCCAATCAGAGCACTCAATTTTGCCTGCCTGTTTGGAAATTAAAATATAAAGGCACTTTCCCTAAGCAGTGCATTTATGGATGGTTTACATAACATATCTCATGTGGGCACCAGGCCAGACTGGGTGGTGGGGGCGGTTTGGGACAGAGAAGCCAAATGACTTTAACTAGCTGCGAAGTAGCATACGCCTGCCCGGCTGCCCAGATGCTCAATCCGAAAGGGCTCCAAGCCACACCCCGCGGATCCACATCCACCCACCCCCTGGCAAAGTTCAGGGATGCCTTGGTGCCCGGTTTTGGTTCGGGTCCCATCTCTGTGCCTAAAAACTGAATTGCTTCCAGTGGCTGCTAGCCAAACCCCAGGCTGCAGTTTTGATTCCATCTCCTGTTATTTTTAATTCTTATTGGTATTCCTCAGCGTCTTTGCATCGCACCCAAACACTGAGACAGTTGGACGATCAGCAGGCGAGAGGAGAAGTAAAAACAAACTAATCCAGCCCTGCAGAAGCCCAGATCCTCAAACCCACAGTTCACAGCTTCCAAAGCACTCCGGGAATGTGCCTGGCACAGAAGAAACCGCTTAGCCGTTGGACCAGCCCATCTGTAAGCTCTCCTGGTTTCCGTTTAAATCATCAGAATTAGAGGGGTTCAAGGTACAGAGGCCTGGTGCAGATTTTAAACATCCCAAGGGCTGTTTGGGTCTGGGGCCTCGGGCCCCATTTGCAGGATCCGGATCCACAGTTGGCAGCCGATCAGACCTGCGCTTTATCCAGCCCTTTCTTCAGACCTGAGGAATAGGATAGGAGATAGCGCACGTGCCTGCCAGCTCAGTGCCGCATTCAGCATGGAAACTGCTGGGCTTGGCAGCTGCCTGTCAGAGATTCAGGTGGCAACAGGCAGGGGATCAGATCCAGGCTGCTTACAGGATTGTGTGGATTCAGACAGGAGCTCATCTGAAAGGCACCTGTGACAGCTGCCCTCTTGGCTGGCCCTCCAAGCCGTGAACTGGAGCTCCACAGAGAAAAGCATGAGCTAGAGGGTTTAGTTTCTCCTCTCAGAGCTATAACAAATTCTGGCACGTGTTAGCAAAGGGGGGGGCCTCGAACTCATGCTGAGATGGTGGGTCTCAGCAGCTACATAGTAAAATGGTATAGATAAAATCATAACCATTCCCTTCTGGCCCAGACAAATATTAGGCAGCTTCCTTTTTTTGGTGATCAGCATGGAAGGAGTAACCTAGCATTTGCAGATGGGTATCCACAGACATCCCTCACGATCACATGCTGGCAGTCACAGCAAATAAGGGACTAGAGATCAAATATCACACATGCACTTAGCAAAGGGTCTGTCTAGAAAATAAGATGTGCCCAGTACTGGAACCCATCAGTGTCAGATCTGAGCCCTGGCTGCCAGAAGGGGAATTTCTTGCATTGCACCCCTATGGAGCCAGGGGGTGTTAGGAAGGCTGAGTCACAAACACTTGCCGGAGGTCATGCAGAGAATCTGCAGCTGAGTCAGGCATTGAAGCAGGGTCTCCTGCATCCATATAGCTAAGCGTCCCTCCATCTCATCCCTAGCTGTTCTCAATGGGGAAAAAAAAAAGATGTGTATACTGCAGTCAACCTCAAATGTACCCAGTTCTTGAATGGGTTTTGCACAGACGTGCACTGCTGTGACTATGGTGCAATGTAAGGTATGAAGCCTACATGAACTTATGCCATGCCAAAATGCTAAATAACATAGAGATCCTCCAGTACTATTACCCAGCCCAGCACATGCTTAATCCCCACTTCAGTGTTGTTGAGTCAACTAGTACAGTCACTTTGAAAAATATCACGCCCAACATACCCAACAAGCAACTTGTTGACGCTTCTCCCGTTGGCCCAACTCCTACCAACGCAGCTGGGTTGAGTCAGTCTGCGGAGCCTGAGTCAAGCAGGAATCTGGCAATTTTTGACTCCCTCTCAAACCAGATGGGCACTTGGAAACCTCCAGCTCACTTGGGGACCAAGACTGTCATTCAAGCTTGTGCTGGCATTTTCCAACCCCTAGTCAAGTCTCCAAGGAGGTCAAGTGCAAACAGTACCTTTTTTGGAAAGTGAGAGAGAAAGCAAGAAAGAAGGAGAGAACTGGAGAGTGAGCATTGTCTTATTCATAGATTGTTAAGGGCTGGAAAGGACTTTGCAGATCCTCGGATCCAGCCCCCCCCCACTCTTATTATTACTGAAAATTATTATTACTGGATGTTGGTTTTGTTCCTGCCTTGACACTTTCTGCCCCAGGCCTTGCCTGCATGGGAGCAAGTCACAGTTGCTCTCCAAGCCTTAGCTCCTCCTGCAAACAGGTTCAGTAAGGGTGATATATCTCCCTAGGCTCTTGAGAGGCAGATTGAACCTATGCCTGTAAAGTAGTCTCGCACCCAAGAGGGAAAGGCGCTAGAGCAGCATCATGACTATAACCCTGGTGGTGCACCATGACTGCTAACCTTCACCTGGAGGAGATGGCAGGAGCACTCTCCTAGGGTCCCTGATCCCTCCTTGCTGCAGGAGGTACAGAGAGAAATGGGCACATTTGTTTCAGACGCACTTCCAGCCCCCATACTTTTGAGGAAGCTCTTCTTCCCAGAGCAGTACGGATCACCCACCAAATGAACCAGTGGGCAGTCCTCACAGGACATTGGTGCTGAGGCTACTCTGCTTCTCAGTGCTGGATGAGGACACCGTGTGTGTATGGCAGAAAGAAAGTGCTGAGTACAGTACAAATCACGTCCTTGCCTGTCACCTGCCCACAGCTGCCTCCCACCACACCTACGCAGTGCCCGAGCCTTAGGAAATGCCGAGGCACATCGTGGAACAGAGCTGACATGACTTACGGGAAGAACAAGGCCCTGCTCCAGCCGAGAGATCCCCTGGGGGCTAGCTCGGAGACAGGAGCAGTCTTGTCACAACCAGAAACAATTGTGAATGATGGCCTGCAGCCCCCTTCCCCCACGGGTGACAATGGCTGCCTGTCATGGCCAGCCACAGAGGCCAGTTGTTGAGGCTGGTTACGACACCACGATAACATCTGCCAGAGCCTGATAAGGCAGGGTGGGGAGAGGAAGCTGCTTTTACCGCTCTTAGGATGCGGCAGCCTGGGTTCCCATCAATGGACGGCTTTGTCTTTTTCTATTCAGTGTAACGGCAACACTTCATCCTGACATGCCCCGCGAATGCCCAGGGAATCAAAGCAAAGGCGGGGAGCTATTGTGGCCTCTGTGGCCTGTTTAGCCACTATTCAGGGCCCTAAAAACATGTTCCTATGAAAGGAGAGATGGATGGGATGAGTCATGTCCACGTTCTTGGTGCAGCCTCTCTTCTTTACAAAGAGCGCACACGCGCTCCCAGAGCGCAGCGGCACCAACGGCAGGCAGTCTCCTGGCTCTGCCTCTCCAGGCCGTTCTGTACCCAAGGGGCTGCGTCGCTCTGCTGCCCCTCCAAAACCATG
This sequence comes from Caiman crocodilus, assembly GCA_030014935.1. Taxonomy (NCBI): domain Eukaryota; kingdom Metazoa; phylum Chordata; order Crocodylia; family Alligatoridae; genus Caiman; species Caiman crocodilus. The sequence goes on from JAGPOW010001661.1 coordinate 6,706,564, forward strand.
CTCGTGACTGCCTCCCTCCCTACTTGCTGACTCTCAGTCTCTAATTCATGTGCTGTTAGCACACAGTCTCCTACCCCCTGCATTTTTTCACCAGTCCCAGGGAAACTCCTCTAGTAACATGGCTTGGACTAGTTTAGGATTAACCATGCAACTCACTGCCCTGGACAGTAGCTTTCCAGTATTTCTAGCTATCACAGCCTGAAGGGGTGTTTAATTGTTCCTTTTATTAAGCCTGAACAAAGACCGTTTAGTGCCTTCATCAACTTCAACTATGTCTGAGATTATCTGTGGTTCAAAGACCCAACTCCTGCCACACCTTCCAGCCTAGCATTATCATTACCTTCAATTTGTAGATGGGGAAACTGAGGCATGGAAAAAGGAACAGGCTTGCTTAAGTTAGCACTGAGTCAGTAGCTGAACTAGGAATTAAACCTGCTGATTCCCTAAATATTGGTAACAACTCAGGCTTTTGATTTTCCTTTATTTGCCACAGCTTTCCTAACCTCAGACCTCTGGGGCTAAGAGAAGCAGTGCAATGGCTGCCTTACAAAACGATACCCTTGCACACACAAAACCTGCAAACGTGTGTGACATTTCCACATGTATCTGAGCATGTAAACAAAGGGCCCCTTTTGTACACAAGACCCTGATCCCCTGGGCACGCATGCACCCCACTACACATCTGCCCATCAGACGCACATCCCTTTCTTTTGAGTACAAAAACACAGGGGCTGGTGACGACAGGAGGAGAAAGAGAGATCACCCTGCTTTCTTCCAAACAACTCTGTTCTTCCACGCAGCCTCCCTGCTCTGTTCAACAGCTATTGTTAGAAGTCTGGTTATGCAACACCTTGTAGAAAGCTCCTATTTAAAGCCCTGCTTTGGTGACAGCACATGACACAGACATTTCAGTCCCTCGTGTGAACAATCCTAATGCATTTCTGCTCATTCATTCCCTTTACTCAAAGTCTACACTAGTACACATCTGCCCCTTGAACTTCCTTCTGCATGTCAGCCCCACTTGCAAGGTTGCGTCCTCTACTGGAACCTTAATTATTGGCTAACCGAGCCCAGCCGATCTTTTAATTTATCCTACCTATTTAGTAATCAATATGCAAGGCATTTGAGGCAGGCCGGCGGTGGTGAACTGCAATACAAGCCTCAGGTGGCACTTCCCAAAGCTGAATGGAGAACTTATCCTTGTGTTTTTGGTGTTCTGCCTGGAACACTTCACTTTGGTCCAGAAAGGCTCAGGTTATGCCACTGTTTCTTCACTTTAGGAGGAGCCACTTCATTTGGCAGTGAAATTCAGCCCCCTCTGGGGAGGAGAGTGGCAGCTGCTTAAAAGTGTGCAGAAATGCTATCTGGCTGCCAAAAAGAGAATTGAAAAATTATCTCTGGCTCTGAAGTGGCTTGAGCCATTTCAGAGCTGGATATAAGGAGGCAATGTTTTCCCTACCTTAAACCAGGGCTCCTACAGCTTGACTAATCATCCAGATTGTGACCAGGACACCAGGGCCAATGCCACTGCTCTTGCAGTGGCATAGTGTTGACGTTCTCTCCCACGCAGATGATGCCGTGACCAGGAGTCCTCTGCTTTCTGATGGCAAACAGGTGGAACAGACTGCAAAGGAAGAGTACCATGTTATACAGATGTTGGCGGCATCTCTCCAAAGCAAAGCACCTCTTCAACCTATACCATATCACTGGCTGAGCAGGAGAGTTCATTGCATGCTGACCCCTGGCCGCATCTCACTCATTACCTGGGCTAATGATTCAAATTGTTGGCTAAGGTGAAAGAGCTACAGAAGCACTGCTGCCTCCATTGCAGCCATGACTTTCCTGGCCAGTCATCCATGCAGGTGCCAACTAGGTTTCACCCCGTTTTGCTTGCAAGAGTTGAACAGGCCTCCAAAATCACAATAGTCTGCCAAGAGGATGCAAGTAGGTAGGGTATTACCATCATGGGCACCTCCACTGCTCCTGTAGAAACCCCTGGTGGTCCCTTCCCATAGGACTGGTGGGACTTTAAACCTCCCAGGACAGTAACACTGGCTCTGAACAAGAGCCCATGGGTTTCTAAAATGGTAGGATGGTGAGGGACTCTCACCCCAGAAAACAAGTTCCTATCCACTGTGAAATCAGGGGAAAATTTGGCATTCATTTCAGTGGGGTCGGGATTTGCCCTGCGACTGGTATTTACATATGTGCATGTTTCTGTTCGCCCTGGGTGAGTGCGAGGGCAAGCATCCCTTGCCTGAGGCCGTCTCTGTGTGTGTAGATACCAGCCAGGCCTAGAAGAAAAACCCTTCCTCTGGCATTCATCGTTTTAATTAGTGGAGCTCTGCCCTGAATCTCAATGGGAGATTAAACCATAAAAAGAGCCATGTGGAATAGCACAAGTATCTCTTCTCACTTCAGAACCGCACAGAGCTGTCTGCGAAATTATTAGTAATATTATGTGTCCCATTTTCAGCTCAACATGCACGTCCTCAGAGCTCATGCTGTAGCAACAAGAAATCCACCGGCTGGGAATGTTTCAAATGTGCAGCAGTGACATTCAAGCAAGCCGACATTTTAGGCTCCAGCGTCCTGCAGCTCTGTGGGATTGCAGGAGTTGGCTTTTCACCCTGCTCTCCTCTCACATATCCACCCAGAGAACCCAGGAACCAGAGGCAGGGAGGGTGGGAGGAGAGCATGGCTTCAGGACACCTTTGTCCTCCTGACATCATTCAGAATTGCCAATAGCAGGGATTTATATATGAATCACTGGCTAAAAAGAAAAAAACCCACCAGATTGTCTTAAAATTGTGACTTTTTTTTAAATGCTAAAGCTGTGTTCTTTCTGCTTTTCTTTTTGACCCTCTAAGCTATTCCTTCCTAGAGGGTAGGCTAAACACTTACTTTTGTAATAAAAGCCTAATTGTCTTGTGTTCACATGGTACCAGAACCTGGGAGTATAAGGCGCTTGTACACATGACAGGGGTTTAGTTCTCAGGGTTTTATTCTATGCCCTCTAAATTGAAGCGGTGGGTTTTTTTAATTGAAACGCACCATTTCATTTTTTCCATCATGTTACAGCAAAGGGGCCTGATCCATTTTTTAATTTTTGTTTTCTTTGAGCCTGTGGCCGGGGTTGAGCTGCCAGCAGGCTGAGTGGTCCCTGAGCTGGGGTGGGGCCCAGTCCTTCCCTGTACAGCGGTGCCCCCCACCCAGGGCTGCCCAAGTGGATGGCTAGTGGGCAGGTGCTGCCCCAGCTTGGAGGTAGCACCCAGCCCAATTCAACTGTTCCCTGAGCCCACCCGGGGAGTAGCACCCGGCGGGCTTCCAGCGGGCAGGCACAGGGAACGATTGGACCAGGCAGCCCCGGGGGGCACTACCACTGTGGAAGAAAGAACTAGGGTCCCCCACAGCTCAGGGGTTGCTTGGCCCACAGGCAGATTACCCCACCAGCCACAGGAGAGGTGGGCAGGCTCCACCAAAAAAAGGAAAAAAGGATCGGGCCCCTTGCCACATCTGCTTTCGGCAGGTGCCAACCAAAGGCAGAAGTGGCGAGGGGTCAAATGCTTTTATTCTGCAGAGCCACTCCCCTCTCCCAGACATGAGGCAATGCCATCACCATACAGCGGTGCCAAGTGCCTTCCCAGAGCTGCTCTCAGTCTCTGTGCAGACATGCCCTAGCATCCATGAAATCAGTGAGTCCATCACCTTAGCATCTAGTTGTCAGGTATAAGACCCATAAACTCCACCAAACCTTGTCCACAGTGGGAGACTCCCCCCACTAAACTACTTCATTACTAAGCATGTGTGAGCATAGTAGTGTGCTTGTTGTATGGGAGTGACCCTTGGTATCTTGAAAAGTGGCTGTATAATACTACACCACTGCTTTCCCAACAACACTGCCCGGCATTTGGTCCCTACTGCCAAACAGAAGTTCCTGAAGCAAAGATCATCTTAGCTGCATGTTGCTCTGTTCTGAGTTATAGGTTGTGAACACTTTCACCTTCTCAAAGCATTTGCATCCAACACCTGGAAGTATCACCTCGGCCTGATACCAGGCCAAAATCCATCTTGAAGGTTAAACTTAAACAAGCAAAGTTTTTTGAGGATCAACAAAAGTTAAAGCTTCAGTGGGTATTTCATGGCCTCAGCACTTTATGGCGTTCAGCTGGCACCTAATCAGCTGCTATGAGGAAGACTGCAGTCCCTAGGGCTCAGGATCCTATCCCTGCCTCTGCCACTGGCCTGCTTTGTGATATTGGGCAAGTCACCTCACCTTCCCAGGACTCAGTTTCCCTACTTGTAAAATGAAGGTAATGAAAGTGGCTTCTTTTGCAAAGCACTTTGAGATTTAGGGAGGCAAGGAATACAAGAAGTAGGTAACGGTGGTGGTGTTGATGATGATGCAACATGCACTGGAAGTAAACACATTTTTTGTGAAATCCTGTTTTTGTCAGATTTCTAGCCCAAGTATTTCAGATACAACTCAATGGGCTTCAAAGTATCCAGACATTTAAACAACTTGACTCATTTTTGCTTATGCCTTAATGTGTAATGTAACAGCCCCAGCTGCAATAACAATGCAACACCATCCACACTGCACTCTGGCAATGTTGGAATACAACCCAGCCATTCTGATTCCTCCAACAAATGCCCCAGCCTAAAGGAAAATCTGCATTAGCTGGCTGCAGTAGGGCTTTTATTCTCTCTGTTGGCAACATGACTGACCTAAACATACCCCACATTACAGCAATAGTTATGGGAGCTGCTGCACAGATAAACGACCCAGAGAGAAGTCAAATGGGAAGAGGGATTCTGTGAGAGTAATAAGGAAACCTGTTGGGTTTTTAACTGCAGAGTTGCACTACAAATCAGCTCTGGAGGATCCTGGACTTTCCACACAGGCCTGGGGCCAATGCTAGTGCTTGCCCAGATTAGGACTATGCTGGATTTATCTCAGTAGTATGGAAGTTTCTGAACAACTCAGAATGAGATGCGAGACAGGAGTCCACCGCAAGCACCCAACAGATGCATTGCATGCGTAAGCTTCTCCAGGGTCAGATTTGTGGTGGCTTTGGGGGACCTGATGGTGGAGGTATTAAAGGGAGAGGTTAAGTGAAGATGAACTTCTGTGGGTCCGAGGGAAGTGCCTGGTTGCTCTTGCTTTCATGCTCTCAGGAGCGTGGAGCATTTGGAGGAGACAGGGATCTTTGAGACTGGTATTGCCAGTGCTCTGGTGAGAATTCCCTCTGCCTCCCCGAAATGAAATGTCCCTGCTCAGACCCCCAAATACACGGGACAGCTTGTAACCATCTAAGTGCTCCAAAAACAGTCAAGCAAGCAGACCATACGCTACAGAGCGCATTATCTCCCACTGCACGGATGCTTCATTTCAACTGCTTTCTCTTCTCAGCTCTGAAGCAATCAAGCTACTTTAGTCCCAACCTCCATTGCTCCCTGACTGCCCTGCACCCAGACCCGGCAGTCTGTGTAGAGCTGAAGCTCTTGATCCTCAGCCTCCAGATCCCAGACCATCACTTGCCCTGCACAAATAAATCCCACTGCCCAAGTATTCAGCCATTAAAAACAAGATTATTTAAGCAGGTCATGGCTAGAGAGGCCTGGGGCTGTATATAAATAACAGAAGCAAGCTGGCCCACCTTCTTCCTGAAATGCAGCCCCATTAAGCTGCAGGAAGAAGTGTTGCTTCAACTTGCTTGTACATTCACAGGCAATGGCAGTGGATGCTCTTGCATCGTCTCATAAATATTTAACAGAGAGCACTTTGTAAAGAAGAATGTTATTAAGGCCCGTGCAGTCTGGCTCCAAATGTGGCCATACATCAGATATTGCTAGTCTGGTATGTATAACCCTCTCTGAGCAGTGGGTGGCAACTTAGCTTCTTTCGGTCCGAACCCCCCCCCAAACCCTACTATGTCTCAGAGCCTTTGTGGGGGTGGGGGAGATGTTTGAGGGATATCCCACCAATAGATCAGACCCTCACAATCTCCTCATGCAGCAGTTCAGCTACTGAAGAGGTGAAGGCTGGTGGGGAAGAGAAAGGCTAAAAACCAATAAAGCAGAATGTAGTAGAGGGAAAGCAATTCTTGGCAGCAATGTTTAGCATAAACACTAGGCTTCCCCCGCCCCTTTCCTGCAATAGCAAATTAATCTTTTTATTGCTGCTGAAGATGCACAACTAATATTTATTACAACACTTCATGCTTTATTGTGATACTTTCGGCTTGTTTGCTGGGTGGTTTTTCTTGGCTTAATGGTTTCATTTGCCACATCATCATTCTGACAGCCCTGGAGGCAGAGCTGAGAGCAAGCCTCACCAGCTCCGCTCCCATCCAAGGGCAAGAACCAGCCTCTTTTTTGACCCACAAGCAGCAGAGATGTGTCAGGAACAGACATGCCTCTTATTTTCATGCAAATCTTAATGCTCCTGAAAGATGCTGGATGAAAGTCCTGGAGGCAGACGGCCCAAGCTCCCTACGTGGAAGCTACACACTAATGAGTAGATCTTAGAGAGCTTGGCACGGTGCAAGCTATGTGCTGTGGTGCTGGGCAAAATGGGAAGGCAGCACCATGTTAGACTGGCCTCTTTCCATAGAACCGAAGGCTACAGGCACCCTCATGATTACACCCGTAAGAGGTGCAACAGAGGCAGCAGGAGGATGCGCTTCTACTGCACTGGACCCGACGCAAGCCCAGCAAAATCAGCAAGTCTGCCTAGTGACTGCAGTGGGCTTTGGATCAGGTCCAGACTGCCCTGCTAAGGGGTCTTGTCCCCAAGTGTGAGGAACTGGTCCTAGATGGAGCCTACATCTCCGAAACCCATTCAACCCAGTGCAGTTCAGTAGCCAGTTAACTCCTAGTTGCTATTAGCGTGTCTGCAATATCAAATCCCCCCCATATCATTCCTCACTTGCCACAACCCCCCTCCCGGGCACTGCCAACAGAGCACAATGTTTTGGGATTACAGAGGATGCTTCCAGATCTCAGCATCTCTCAAGACCAGTCCCTTGCTCAAGACCACCCAGTGCTCTAGTGGCACAAACCACTCTCCCAGACCCCCCTTCCCCTCTAAGCTACAGAGCTCTCAGAGGGCACCTGCTCCTCTCTTCCAAAGAGTCGGCTATTTCCTTTGTGAAGCTTCCACAACCTGGTCAGTAAGTTCTCACTGCATAGCTGGGACCGGTTATGGCTAATGTTGCCCATTGACCATCTGAGCAGCCACAAAATTAAGTGTAGTTAGAACAGAAACTGGCCTATTAAGCCACTTAACAATATGGCAGTAAACAGAGAAGCCCATGAGCTTCTAATTTAGTTGAAAAATATTGAGGATGCTTTTCTTTCCTAATTAGCGCAAGTGAAGTCTGGGGAGTGAATGGGAAGGGCCAGGGTACCTGTGGGCCTGCGTGGGTGGAGGGGAAAGCTGGCTTATAACCTGCAGTGCCAAGAGCTGCTGGCTGGCTGGCAGACCCCCTGCATGTGTGCTACCGCAGGATGCCTTGCACATCTGGGGTTGATGCAAGCCCAGTGCGAGGCAGTGCCAGGGTGCTCCTGGACTCCCTGGAAGCTGAAATGCTCCCATGGGATGCCAAACAATCCAAAGGGAGAAGCAATTTGATTCCCTTTTTAGGCCATGGGAGTCAGAAGCAGGGCAGATTGGCTGGCTTTTAGGATTGATGCTAGGATGTATCCTCCTTATAACTGCCAGCTCCGGAGGGACTAAGCCTCATTCAGTGAGAAGGCTGCTTGTTGCCCTCCTGCCATGATTTGGCAGGGCTCAGTGCAGCTGCAAGAAGGAAACTGCCATAGCACAAAAATGGTACCCAGGTCAGCAGCTTCAGGGGGGCACCCAGCATGGCATGAGCCCCAGAACCTGGTCCCTGCAGCTGCAGATGTGCACCCGTCCCACCACCTCTTCAACACAGGGCTCTGAAGGCACCCTCTTTGCAACGGCTACAACTCCATCTCCAGCGGTGTCAGAGCAGCCCCACTCCAGAACGAACTTCATTTAATCTGGGTGCACGCGTGTACTGGTTTAATTCCCTGCGCTGGCACTTCTCTCCTCTATCACTTTTCACAGACTGTCAGTCCTGAAATCCTTTACAGTGCAGCCACATGCCATACTTACTTAGGAAGTCCGCCAGGCAGAGCAGTCATTAGGCACTTTCTGTGTCCTACATGCAGCTGTGCACATTCATGCTAGTGAGACTTAATCAGGCAGTGTATCAGCTGCAAGCGGAGCGCGGAGGTAAGCGGGGATGTCACCAATCGCTCCCCTGCCTTGAGAGCTTGCAGGTTGTTCCGTTCTTTTTTTTTTTTTTTTTAATTTAAAAAGTCCCATTTGCTTTTTTCTGCTCGAAGAGCTGCAGGCAGCCGAGCAGAGCATCCTCATTCCCTCCGCTCCCACTAATGGCTTCTCCCAAGGAAACTCACCTCTTCCACAACCTCAGCTGCCTGATGCACAGGCTTCGTTCACCTTTCTCCGCAGCATCTGGTGCTAGCCACTGTCAGAGACGAGTGACGGCATGTGTCACTGCTCTTTTCCAGTCCAGGTCTACACAGATTTGTAAAGGTTTTTAAGGTTTGTGACCTCCTTTCCATTTTTCTTCAACTCCCTAAATCCAGTGTTTCTTCCCGTACTTTGGGCAGCAGCTGTTCTGGGCCAAAAAGTATCAGTAGTTTCCTTGGACTCAGGCAAGATCTCTCTGTGTGCTAGACACACAGGGACTTAGCACCAGGATGCCCCCTTGGGACTGCAAGCATTGACCAAATTGGCTGCTACTAGCCCTGTGGGGCTGTTGGATCTGCTCTCATAGAGGCTTTTAAAACTGGTCTGTATCCTGCATCTCATGCATCAGCATCTCTGCACTTAAAAATGGTGGCACAGGTACTTGAACTAACATTCATTGAACAAGCTTTAGCTCAAGCACCCCACCTCCATTTTTAAGTGCAGGGATACTGATTCATGAGATGGAAGGGCACTTTAATTAGAAAGGCTCTTGGAGCTGCTCTAATTAAAGTGGCGCCCCCTGCAACCCTGAAGCATGTGTAAAAGTGTCCCCAGCTATTTCCAGACACAGGATTAGAGGCAGATCCACAATGGTATTTTGCAGCCCAGCATCTGTTGAAAGCAAAAGCAGTTAGGCGCTTAACGTAAGTGAAGAGCCTAAATACCTTTGTGTGAATCAGCCTCAGCCTTGTAAGACAAGCAGCAGAGCCTCCTGCTTTTAGGAGACCAGGACACTCTGATCTTACTTTTGGCGTCCTGTGCCCATCATACCCATTCTTTTCCATCCACTGGTTTTCTGAGAGGCTTGGAAGTTAATACTTCTAATTTTCCCATCGCTTCTGCTCAGGCCACATGTGGTTTGCTTTCCAGTCACCTGTGCCACTGAGAGGTTACAGGTCTAGTCCCTGCTGACAACCCTCTTGTGAGGGAGGGTTTCCCACGTGATTCACATCCGATGTTACCAACGTTGCTCTTCGTGTTTCACTTCCTCTGGGGCTTCCTGATCTCATATTTTTTTAAGCTTGCTGTGGCCAGGACCAGGCCCTCTTTTCTGTTTGGAGTGTGTCTAGTCTATTGTGGATGCTCCTTCAGGAAGCAGTGACACCTACACCTTGCATCACCAGTAAAACTCAGAGCACTTGACAGAGGAGGTCAAGATGATTATCCTCATTTTACAAGTGGAGAAATGGAGGCGAGCGAAGAAGAAAGGACTTGCCCAGGGTTGCCCAACAACATGGGGACTGCAGACAGACTGGAATCCAGATCTCGAGCCCCTGTACATCACGGGACAAAAGGCCTAATCCCAAAACACCAGAAGTCATGGGAAAACACTTCCAACAACTTCAAAGGACTTAAGGACTACAATGCAAAAACAATGCCGGTAGCAAATGCGCCCCCACCTCCATGCTCTTCCATGGCCCTTAACGAAATTATTGTCAAATGCCCTAAGGGGCGGTGTTGGATTCCAGTCGGTCGACAGTGTTAGACTCCTGTCACATCTGCTTTGGTCAGGGGTCGATGAGTACAGGTCATGTCAAGCCCCTCATTGTAGGTGGTCTGTGCACATGTCAGGAAATGATCAGGGAAGCTGCTCCTAATGACTTCATTAGTTATAATAAAGAGACCACAGACTCCTGACCTTAGTAACAGAGACTCTTTGGGGTTTATTGTTCACAAACACTAAACACTAACACCTTATGTCTGGCACAATGCCAGCAAGATTTATTTGCAAGACAAGGCGCCGACATAAAATACGGCCCCTATCACACGACAAAGTATTTCGGGTTCCCAGGCCCCCTTACAGTCACCGATCAAAACAACTCACGTTACAACTTATGCCACCAACCACTGCAAACCCACCAAATTCACGGCAGGAGGGGGATGTGCAGCAGCTCCCTTCATCTTGCGGGTTCCTGTGTGCGCCCCCCACTCCTGATCAGCGGGGAGGAAAAAACTGTGGCTTTAAGTGCCGTTTTTGCCTCCCAGCCGGTCAGCAATAAACCATATAGCTGGCAGGGCCCCTCGGACAATCAGTGGCAAGCGGCAAAACCAGTGCCATATTTAAAACTACGGTTTTTGCCTCCCCGTCAATAGGGAACGAAGGGCGAGCAAGCAAGCAATCAGTGGTGGAGGGTGCACACGCAGGGGAACCTGCAAGATTAAAGGAGGTGCCACACACCCCACTCCCGCCATGAATTTGGCAGGTCCCTACCAATCACTAAACGTTTAGATTACATCTTGCATATCTGATTTCCACCAGGCATTGTGACTCCCCCACCAGATAGGGGAACCTGTTTACCAGAACACTGAGCAGTCTTTTGGTGCCTCAAACCCATCATAATCATTGTTTTCCATCTGGTGGCCTTCTGAGATGCAGAGAAATTAATACTTCTAATTTTCCCAGCACTTCCACTTAGGCCATGTATGATCTGCTTTCCAGGCTTATGGCTCAAGCTGCTGTTGAGACCGACTCTGGATCGTGCTCGGCCTCTGTCTGATTTCTATAACCGCTGATCAACAGCTGCACCAGGCAGCCTTACGGGGGGCAGGCGGGAGTTGCTATTTGACCATGGCAAAGTCAAGAAAAAATTCTCTCAAAAGTTTTAAATGTTCTAAATGAAGAAATTGCTGAATCTGTCTTGGGGGTTGTAGCTATTATATAAACTGCAGTAAACAAGTCTTCAAATCCAGCTACTAAGGATTCTACTGACATACAGGAGCCTTGGCTAAATTGACAAGTTGTCTCTGTTGCCCTTGAAACTCAATTTGCTGTTGCTCACCTCATTTCAAATTAGCACAGAAGCCTCACAATCCAATGCTACTCTTCAGGGGCCTGGTTACACAAGTTCCTTGACACCACATAGCCGGCACCAACTCAGAGCCTGGCCGGGGTTGCAGGTAGACATTGTGCAGGCACCAAATGGATTAACCTGCACCTACCAGAAGGTGCCTTGCTTAGTATAACATCCATTTTTGGGCAGAAAGTCAATGCAAAGTCTATGCAGCATTTGCACCTGATCTTGGAGGAGCTCTCAGAATATACAAAATCCACAACTAATATGATAACTCTTTGCTGGCTGGACCCAATGATCTTCCCAAGTCCCTTCCAGCCTGACAATCTATGAATCTTTGAATAACCATGGGCTTTCTTACCTGAAATGATCTCTAAAATGTTCAGAGTCATTTTTAGTTGGAAACAGGATTGTTTTACTGTTGTTTTAGTAATAAACTAAGATGTTAGACTAGAGATGTTCAGAATTCTTTGAAAATTCAGGATTTTTGGCAAAACTAGTTCTAAAATTGCAAAGTTTTCCTGAAAGGAAATCACTCTCTCCCAGTAGATTTAATCAGGACTTCTCAGAAGCTGAAATTTCATCTGGATTCATCTGTGTTTTAGTCTGATAATTTAATTATTTGATTTTTTTTTCTATTTTATAGAATGTTTGCCAAAATAGACATTTTTAAGGTGCAATATTTGTAATTTTCTTATTTTTCCTTGAAATGTATTTATAGAGATTTTTTTTTTGCAAATATTAGGTAAAGCAAAGAGTAGAGACAATGTCTTTACTACAGGACTATTACGCAAAGCTTTGTCATTATTTATAGACATGTATGCACGTACATAATGTACATAAATGTGTGTACACACACACCCAAGACGGTTTGGGTTTCACACATAGTGAAAGCCTGTCTTTGCCACAGAAGTTCACAATCTAATAAGACAGGTGAAGGGAATGTCATTATCCCCATTTTACAATTAGTGAAATAGAGAGATGACATGACTTATCATTGTTACTCTGGGACTCTGAGGTAGAGTCAAGCACTTTGCATTGAATTTCCCAAGTCCTAAAGCAATTATTATTAGTATTGGAGAATTCAGCTGGTCTGGATTTTCCCAGATTCTCCAAAATTTGAAACTATTGGTTAGAAATGTCCTTATAAAACATCTTAGGGTTTACCTTACCTGCAGGCTGTACCACAGGTAGTTTGCAGGAAAATGGCATTTAACATCCAATTAGCCACAGCTCCTCTCCCTCCCACTGCAAGAAAGGAGCCAGGAAGCCTTGTGCCTCCCTAAACCCAGTCAGCCAATTATGCTTTCTAATTAACTGGCAGGGATTTAATTGGATCGGGACAATACCACATGCCACCACAGTAAAGAACTGGGACATAACTGAGTTAGTCCAGCCACTGAGTTCTGCACATGCTGTTCCTGACTTCACTTCTTGGGTTCACACGGCCACCCAACTCCAGCTGCAAGTGCCACCAACTCTCCTGACTTCTGCCAGAGAGGGCCAAGGACTTCAGCTGGCAAAAAAAGCACAACTCTGGCTTTAAAGGAGTGGTACCTATCCACAGCAGAGCCAAAGACGGTCCCAAATGCTCAGCCCTCAAAGTTTTATCATGCACATAGGCGCACCCTTGCTCCTAGAGCTATGTACCAGGAGGGGACCACTGGAGCTGAACCAGGGCACTCGTCTCCTGCCTTTGGGCTTACAGGCTCAGATTGGACACAGACTAAAAATGAAATAAAGGGCCTTGGTCTATGGCTGTTTTATGAAGCAAAACTCCCACAGTGCAGCATGTCTGGCTGGCTGTACTCAGGGAAGAGCTAGAAGAGGGGACAGCAGATCATGGCTGGGAGTGAGAAGCACTGATGAGCTATGTAGGGAGAGCCAGCATGGGGCATACAAGAAGAGCTGCACGCCTGGACTGGGAGGCCCTCCCAAAGATGGTGGAGGAGGGGAAGGCAGGAAATCCCAGAGGAAGCTGCAAATCAGGACTGAGACTCATTAATGGATCACTCTGTGGGATTAGGCCTGGGCCAGCTGTCACTGGCAGAGCTGTGTAGAAGCCTGCAGACTGCCTGCCTGCACCCGACTGAGGTTGAGCTCCTGCTGTCAGTCACTCATTCTCACAAGGACAAGAACAATGCCAGCAACGTGCCCTTTGCATAGAAAACTTTCATAAGTGATTGCATTTCCTCGGGGCCTCTCTGAAGGCTCAGGAGCCTCTCCCCTCCCCCTGTCTGGTTCCCAAAAATCACCAGGTACCACTCTGCACCTCTCAAAGCAACACCATCACCCGCTGGCATTCATGGTTTACCCAGAGTTACAAGAGAACTACCAAGATGGCAGAATCCTGCCCTGTGACCTCGCAATGCCAGCTGCTGATGGGCCCTTTTGGTGTTGGATAGCACCTACATACTGGGCTCTCAAACTACAGTTCCTACGGACTCATGGCCTAACATCCAGCCCAAGCACCAGTGGTCCATAGGCCTCGTGGACTCAAGATGCACCGATGTCACCCCAAGGAGTGATGTAGCCAGTGATCACATCTCCCCACACCTGACTGAGCAGATTCCCATTCACAGACAGACCCCCTGTACCTTCAGTTTAAATCTGGAGCAAATTGTACCTTTGGGTCTATGGTGAGATGCCATCTGCCCTTATTCCCCTCTCTCATAGATACTCTCACAATACATAATAAATAATAAAGGACCCTATGCTTCACAGTGCAACATCAAAAGGAGGCCATACCATTCTTTAAGCTCAATGTTTAGGTGCTGTCTTAAACAGGCATCCTCCTAAATTTCCTGGTGTCACTCACTCTGACTCAGTTCGTGCTGCTCAAACTCTCCCCAGTATCACGAACTGGGGGAAGCAAAGGCAGGGTGACTCATGGGATGAGTAACGACTTGCAAAACTTTCTGACACTGCCTCAAGCTGGGCGTGCATTGGTACCAAGCACACACCACTGCCAGCTCAGGAGGCTCTTCAAGGGCACAGGTGTGACCTGTGATCATGGCTTTCAAGTCAGCTTCTAGCACAGAGGGCCAACCTTATACCCAAGATTACACGTATACCAAGAGGCCAAGGACAGAGCAAATCTCAGAGAGACAGAACTCCCAGAGATGGTTACTTTGAGGAAAGGTGGGGGTGCCAATGTGAAAATATCAGTATCCCAACTCTGCCCTGAAAGGGGATGTCTAAAGGACCCCCAACCGCAGGAAAAAGGCACATCCTACTCCCCCTCACCCACTCCAGGTCAGTGGGGATTTGAGGCAAATGGAGAGTGAGGACAGTTAACAGTTTCCACCAACTACATAATCATCCGTGCTTCCCTGCGCCCTGTTGGTGTTTCTCAGAAATCTTGCATCCGAGAAACCATCATTCATCCGTTTCACAGGTAAGATAACCGTGAGCTTGTACAAGGACACACAAGCAGAGCTGGGAATAGAATCCATGTCTCATCCGCTTTGCCATGCAGTATTTCAGAGGGAGCCTGTCAAATTAGGTACTAATGCAATGAGTCTTTGTGTCAGCCCCTAGCAGCAAGATCACACTATAAGGTGTATAAATGTGCGTCCTTCTCGCGTAAATGAACCTCTGGCTTATTAACTAATGGGGATGAGAGAGGTACAGGAGCCTAAACAGCGATGAAGTCAGCCTGGGAGAGAAAGTGCACAGGTGCAGGGCAGTTCAGATGCTTGCCTTTACCTCTAACATTGGTAATTGGGTTGCAATTCTCATCAGCAAGGCCTATAGTTGAAAAGGTTGTGTCTGTTTGTGGCCCTGCTAAGTCAGAAGTACCACAAGAAAATGGTATTTCAGCATTTGCATTTCAAGGAGAAGAACAGTGCATGAAAGGAAAGAAAAACACACCCATAGTTAGACATGCCTGGCCTGCCTCCCATGGACTTGGGAAGCACCAGCAGCTTTTAATGCCCTTTTTGTTGTCTCTCCATTTTTATGCACTGCTCTTCTGGAAATGCAAATGCTGAAATGCCATTTCCTTGTGCTACATCTGACCTGTCTGGGATTGGCCACATTCTAAGCAAGAGCAATTTGATGGTGATGTGCAGGCTAGTTGTTATTTTATTCAGATTGGTTTGCTCACCTCTGGGTCCAAACCAATACAGATCAACGTAGGCAACCGGGGACTTCCCGTCACACATTCAGGCATCCCTCATTCAGCCAGATTCTCTCTTGTTTCTGGCCATGGGCCCACTGAGTTTTAAACTGCATTTCATTTCCTACCTACAGATCTTTCTCCATGGAAGTGATAATGCAGGGAGCCTTCAGGTTCATGGTTGTCACAGCCTCTCAGCTCTAAAACACATAATGCTTTTTACTTATCCTTGTCCTTGCTAATTTATAGCACTATGTCTCTGGGATGCTCGTAGCTGAGCATCCTAAGCTATGGTAACACATTTCCAGGTGACTCAAGCTGCTTACATGACATCAATATAATGGCCTCACTTGCAGCCCACGAAAAGAAGACCAAGACCATTTTCCTAACACACTGCAAAGCTCATCTCCAGCTGATGATCTGTCTCAAAGTGCAGCTGCGTGAGCAAAGGCAAACCAGCAAAACCTCCTGCGCCTGGGAGAGACATGGAGCAGAGTCCTCCATTGAGGCCCCTTTTGGATGCTTCTATGTGAACCCTAATCACCATATATGGCATTTAGATTTTTTAATAACAAGCATCTAAAAAAACCCCAGGCTGGATGAACAGAGACCAAACTATTTGGCCAGCAGTACTTACTCAAGAGCCTAGCACTAGACTAGCAAGGGGAACTCACTGCACATTGTCAGAGCACAAGACTAACCTAGAAGTGGATTGAAGAGCACCTGCAAAGACTCTGGCCATACTATGTCTGACTATAGTCATTTAAGGGCCTCGCCGATTTTGGCAGGACTACTGGCTATAGGGCCATAAGCTCTAGCTTGCAGTGAGACATCTGCAAGACAAAGCATTGACTTCCATGCAATAGTGTGCAGCGGCCTCCCCGCAAGCATCTTTGGGGGACTGGTCCTGGCTGTTGTGGGTCTGCGCATCATCTATGGCAGGAAAAGATGCAGCGCCAGGTCCTCAGCAGGCCTTGCTCAGAATAACTCATTCAAATCAATACAGATTTGTATCTGCTGAGCATCTAACCTGAAGCCTGG
Source organism: Caiman crocodilus (assembly GCA_030014935.1). Lineage (NCBI taxonomy): Eukaryota > Metazoa > Chordata > Crocodylia > Alligatoridae > Caiman > Caiman crocodilus. Next base: position 6,723,044 of record JAGPOW010001661.1, read on the forward strand.
AGCTCTATACACTTTATACTCCAAACCCTAAAACAAAACAAATCAATGAGAACTCCTGACTCCCAACCCTGAGGATTTGCACGGGTTAGAGACAGGAGGGAGTTTTCAACCAAGAAAGTATGATTTAGAATTTAACTTTGAGTGACTATAATAAAGTGTTTTTATTTTTAAACTGTTTTATCCCATTTTTCTAACCCAAGAGGAGTGCACTTTGGTGTCAACAGGACCCTTTTGTCTTTGTAAGCTATTTTGAGGCAAAATATCTGTAAATTACTTCCCCAAACCTCCACACAAGTAGATCACGCAGAGAAAATAGGCTTTGCAGGAATGCAGTAAATTGTTTCTGTCACACAAGGAAATATAACCAATGGAAATCATTATGGATGAGTCATTATGAAAAGGGACCAAAAAAAATTAACCTTCATTCGTTCCCTTCATCGTTGCGTGCATGCATTTTGTGCATGTGAGCAAAGGAAAAGAGAATACATGATAGGTACATGTACTGGTAATGTAAGAAAGAACATGTGCATGAGTGTGTAAGGGTGTGTATGTGAGAGGGAAGTGAAACGCATGCAAGAGTTCAAACGTGATGTGTTTGAGATGAGATGTGAAGAGTGTGCACAAGGGTATGGTGCGTATGGAGGCATGAAGAGGCTGTGAGCCTGGACATGCAACATATTTAGACCATTGTAATTAAGCAGATAAGAGTCTTTAGCTAATTGTGATATCCTTTATTAGATCAACTAAATAGTTGGAAAAATTGTTCTTTGCAAGCTTTCAGGCACAAACACCCTTTTCTGGGCACAACCTACGTAATATTCAACCCTATACCATTATAATTGGCTTTTATAACAAAGTAAAAACACCAAAAGAGTGGATGCACAAGGCACAATCCCACACTTACTTGAATCTGATATTGGGAAAATCAGGGGTAAAACTATAACAGTGTAAACTATACCAATGAAGGTATCTGACTGACTGGCTGCAGCTTATCCCAGGGTAGTCCCTTGGACAATAAGGTTATTACAATTTCCTTTGCCACTTAGTGGCAAAGCATTGTAACAGCCACATACTCAACACAGCTACCCTAGGATAGCTGGACATCTGTTTGTTCTGGATCCCAGCATGATTTATCTTGGTGTATAAGACTAAGAGATTAAAAAGTGTGAACAGGTCTGTCCAGGCCCAGACAGGCGTCCATTTCTGAGTCATGTAGCCCCCACTATTCTGCTCCTCTTCTGAAGGGAAATTACTGGTATTCAAGCTGTTATATTAGCTCCAAGCTGCCTTTTCCTATTTCCTCTCATCACAGGAGGAAGGAAGCATACAGCAGCACCCCACGAGCCCTGCCAATCACGTCCGTAGGGACCACTGACCAGTGGGTGTAAATTAGGATAACCCATGACCATTCAAGTTAGCATACAAAGTTAGCATAAACTCAGCTGCATTCATCTTCCCCAAGCCATTCCTCTCTCACACCTCCCACCCCTTCATAAACCCTATCTATATCTTTACCTCCCCCTGCACCAACACGCACACTGACATCCCCGGTACACTGCCCAAAGCAGAGCTGCTCTCTGCCCTGTCCTCCCCTTTCACTCCCAACCCCCTTGCCAACACATAATGCACATAGGAAATTAATGGCACAACTTGAAATCTGGGCTGGTGAGTGTGCTGGCGGGTGCAGTTTGTGTGGGTGAAGTGCGTGCATGTGAATGAAGAGGCAGAGAAATGTGTGCTAAAATCTGCAAAGAAAACATTTCAGGCCAACAAACCAAGGCAATTTTGTTCAATAGTAACACGTGCCCACACGCCACCCACCCTCCTGTACTTGAGCTGCCCTGCTTTCTTGTTTAACTCCATTACCAGCATTTGCATGTGTTTGTGCGCATAGATTTGTGAGTGTGTGCATTTCACTTTGCACCTGTGTGCTTTTGTTACAGACATATGGATCTCTTTCCGGAACAGCAGATAATGATTCATCCAACCAGGCCATTTAAACAATGTTACAGCAAAGTGTTAAATGTTCCCTAATGTGCAATAATTGATTTCTACATGTGCAGTAATGGATTTGGTCACATCATGCAACAATGGATTTGACATGGGCACTGGCTGATATTATAAACATGGTTAAATTATTAGTATTGTGTTCAGGAATTAGCAGTTTAATAGCACTGGCCCCTGGGACTGGTGCTGGTTGACTGGGTCCAGCTATGGACAAAAGCTGATATTTACAGGGCGGGTTAAGAAACAAGGATATGATCAACAATTTCCCCAGTTAAAACTACCTGCAGCTACAAAAGAAATGAGTCAGGGGACAATGTGGGGGGGCATCGAAGCCAGATTCTGCAGCAGTCATCCCGTGTATAACTGGGGGTCCCCAGTACATAATGGGGGATGCCAGACCATGGGACAGGGAGGGCCTACGGCAGAGCTGTGACTGTGCAGTTCAGAAGGACCTGCAGCTGTAAGTCAGGATCAAGACGTATTGCTAAATTGTGCAGGGGTTTCAAAGACCAGAGGACCTGCGGGTGCAACAAGTCAGGACTGAGTGCACTGGTAGAGCAAGTGAGGGCCAGAGGCTGAGAAGTCGAGGGGCTCCCCACGGCCTGATTGAGGTACATCAGAAGGAGGAGGCAGGTCGGTCCAGAGAAGGAATGTTGTGCATTTTCCCCAGAGTGCTTGTACTTCTTTCTGCGTTGCACCAACTTCATCCCATATTTTTAAACTTAATGGGGAAGAGAGTCAGTTCTTAAAGGAATATTTCTAAACAAGCTCCACATTCAGAAACCTCATTTGCACATTCCCCTGTGTGATGCTTTCAGTTCTGATAAGTCAGCTCAGCAGCAATGCGCTCCATACCTGCCTGCCAGGGAATAGCATTTTGCTCTCTAGATGGACGCTGTAGTGAGGGGAGCCGTGGGAGTGCTTGGCTGAGTAGATTTCGTACCCCATCTATCACACCGTGACAGAGGCTAATCTTGCAGGAGACAACTCTTGCTTTCTTGGAGACAGTGAAGGAGTTTCCCCAAACTGATCTTTTACCAATTCCAGCAGCAAATGGAGAAAAGGTCCTGAGGATTTGGGGCCTGATCCAGAGCCAATGAAAGTCAATGGAAAGGCTCGACTCCAACAGCCTTGGGGTCTGGGCACTAAATAAGGCCGGGGCTGGAATTCCTCGAAGGGGACGTCAGTGACTGTCCCACTTTATCACAATAGGGTTTCCAAACACCGTCTCAAGTTGCAAATGCTTTGGTCATGTATCCTAGGAAGGGGTGGACTGGGATAGAAGACCGTCAGAGAGCAGAAGAACTTGCAAGTCAATAGAGGATGCTCTCCTCTCTTCTTTGAGTCAGTACTGACCCAGTCTTGCGTTAAATGAATAGCTGGTTTTTGCATGTGGCATAACAGTGAAGTCCGCTCAGGGATTAGCCCATAGTAACCTAACCAAATTCCATTATGGCTGAGAATGACTCACCTCCCCACATATCTAAACAGAATAAGGACTGGGTACAGGATCCTTGCCTCACTTCCTTTCCTTTGCTCTGCCGTTGCTCTGTTCTGTTAACAGCTGCATCAGTCTACTCCAGAAGTGGCTGCTTTTGAGAGGTAGATATTACAAGAAAAAGCAAATTACGGGGTGTGCATGTGAGATTAATCACATACACACTGGGGAAAGATACTCATTTAGGGACTGATTCAAAGCCTATGGAAGTTAATAGGCAGAGTCGCATTGGCTCAAGTGAGGTTTTGGATCAGGGCCAGAGTGCGTGAAACTCTTTGGGCCCCTCAAAAGAAAAGGAACTCTATATACAGGCATAGCATCATTAAACTTTGTCTGTTCAACGTACTCAAAGCCTCATGTTGCCTCAAGGACTATTATGTGGTCATTAAGAGACACATGTCTACGTGATAACAGCCAAGCCTTGTGAAAGGGACATTCATGCCTGCACGTGTGCCAATGTACATGGCGTTGGAGTGGCCTCATCATATAACAATAAGCCTTCATTCTTTGCTTCCTCTTTATACCTGCCTCTTCTTCAGTGAGCACATAACACTCACCCCTATATGCTCCTGTATCCCTAGGGGCAGCAATGCCATATGAGCCAGGAAGGGACACGGGAGAGTAATATGGGCTGAATCCTAAAGGCAATGGTGTAGTTGTAGTATGGCATACACCCAGCCAAGCCATTCACGGGTTATGCTACATGTTAAAAATACGAGCAGGAGAAGTCAATTACCAGCTTGCCTCCTGTCAAGACAGGCTGGAGCCAAAGCCTAGCTGATTCTTCCATCAAAGGTGGTGATCCTACCGGGGGAGAGGAATGTTTTCTCCTTGGGTATTTACAAGCCATGCGGTACTGTTAAAAATCTATTTTCACTCCATCTCTGCCGCCCCATTTGCCTTCTGTCAAGGACTGATTGCGTTCCTGTCTGTCAGGGACACTGAGTGATTGTGGCAAGAAAATTGCATTCAGCAAGGGGGGATTTAAGAAGGTGCTTTTTCTGAAAACAGGGCTCCAATTAATTTGGTCCGATGAAGGGGGCTGCTTCCACCACCATCATCCCCCCCCCCGGCCCCATTTGCTGTGGATTTAATTTATCTGTGGGCTGCTTGTTTGGTTTGTTTGCTCCTTCCCTTCCTTGAGCCTCCTTACAGGATGATAAAGCAGAAGGGATGCATTTATTTGACTGGGGATTAATTGGAAATCAGGAAGGGGTAATGGCCAGGCCAAGCCCTAAATCCTAGCCCTGGCAATATACCTGCCAACAACAGGAAATGAAAAGCCTCCTGGGTGGCTGGTCCTCCTTTTCTCATGGGGTTTCAACGTGCCATTCTGCAGGACAGTTGGACACCGAAGAGACAGCGCAGTTTGGGCAAGCGAGCACTGGAGTGGGAGATTCAGTTCCCAGCTCTGCCACTGACACATTGTAAAGCAAAGGACAAGCTGGAAACTCTCGTTGCACTTCTGTTGTCCCCCTGCCTGTCTGCCGGCCCTGGCAATTCAGATAGTACGCACTTTGGGACAGGGATTCATTTCAGGGTATAATCGGCACTGTGGGTCAACACAAGGGAGTCCTGTCCTCAGCTGGAGCTCTGAGGTGTTACTATACTACAAATTACAATGAACAATATATTACATTTCAACTTAAATGTGGAAAGCCATGACCGATCTTGCAAGGTGTTGTGTGGTATGTAATGGCTTGTGCAGGGTTACCAGGCTTCAGTGTAAGAACAGGAGATGGCAGCCAGGGGCTGAGCGCGCCCCTTTGTGCTATTGCCATGGTGCATGGCCCTAAGAAAAGTTAGGTGCACCCTGTGGGCCCAGGAGGGAAATTTGGTTGGAAAGCGGGGCCTCTAAAAGAAAGGAAGGGCCTGGAAAGCCACGACACTAGAGGGAGGGTAGGCTGACCAGAGACTTCTTGGGGCATGGGGAGGATGGTTGGGATGAGAATCAGCGGGACCTGCATGGACCCACCAACCTTGTGTCTATGTAGAGTCAGTGGGTGGCTTGACCCTAGCCACGTTCTTCCTCACGTCCAGCGTAAAACCATCTTGGAGGAGTTTGTGACTGCCTGACCTGCTCTTTCCCAGGTCTTACTCCTTGCCGGTTCTTGCTATTTGCAAATATGTCCTTCCCATTCACAACCGCAGGCAGAACACACCCCCCAGCCCCTTCCCCTTCGATTCGCTTCTGGCCTTTTAGGAATTTTACACTTCAAGTGCCATTTCAAGCGGTGAGAAGGTTTAAGTCCTTGGTTCTAATCTCTTAAGGGAATTAATCTTCAAAGCAATCAAACCCTGCCTATATGAAAGATCAAATTTCAATCTATGAGCCATAAGAATAGCCAGACTCCTCAAAGAGGAGACAGATCACAGAGCTCAAGATGATGAGTATTTGGCCTAAGCAAATGTAAGGAGAGACTGGGCACCAACACTTGAGCGAGTCAAAATTCACCCTGCCCAACCTGTGGGGAAATCTAACTCCCATGTTCTTTCACCCCAGATTGCTCCTCAAAGCCGAAATTTCCCCACAAACTCCCAGAACAAAATGTGGTTCGGAAATACCAAAACAACCTTATCAGCACACTTTGTTTAGACTATTACATTTCAAATGTGCAACATCAGACTGGAGCAGAATACGCATGCAAAAATGACACTGCTGAAACAAAGCGCTTGATCAGAACAAAGGGTTCGATGGATGGTTAAATAAAAAAAAAGTTGATACGTCCCCTGGAAACGTTTTGATTTTGATGAATCAACATTTTGCAGAGGCAAAGCGTTCTGTCTGGACATTTTTGTTCAGCTCTCTCCTAGAGTCTTAAATTGTTTTGGAAATAACTAAAAACAACAGCCTTTCATTTCAAAGCAGGTTAATTTATGAGACAAAAGCAGAGAAGGAGGTTGTGGCAGACAGATGCAAAGTGGAAAAAGCTTTTTGATTTTGAAACACTTTGGCTTCAAGAAACTGAATTAAACATAATTCAGGAGCAGAAACCCCCCAAACTTTTAAAATGAAGCATGACAAACAATATTCAAATTCAACTAAACATAAGCTGTATAAATATAAATACAAGGCTGTCACCCTCGCACTCCCAGCTTGTGTTTACCAGCCATTGTCTTCATAAAATTTCTTAAGGTCATGAGCAATTTTTTTTTCCTTGAGAGACAGGGAGGGGGGAGGAGGGGGAAAGCATTTCTCTTCTGGTTTTATAGAAAAAAAAAAAATCAAATCAGGGAATCATATATAGAGAATTTCTCTAGAAGAGAAAGAAGAAGATACAAGAACTAGAGAGAGAGGAGAACAGAAATAGAAAGAGAATGAGAACTTCATTGGAAGTGTTCATTCCAATAAAAGCCCCATTCATACTCACTTTTCTTTTCCTTCAGGGTTAGTTCTTGTTTCATTATAGATTAACACAGCATCTCTTCTCTCAAATCTGCCTTGCTGAGAATTGCTACATCCATTTAAATAGATTTCAAAAGCCAGGACTGATCTATGCCAAGTTCTAATCTTGGACGCTAGCGCGACGGGTAATGCACTCCAGCCCTTCTGAGGAGAGAACTAGACGTGCAAACTGCTCCCTCGTATGATAAATTCATTAGCTAAAGGGACCCCGGGTAACAATCTCAGCACTTGGAAAGCATTTGGTGGCATGAACAGTGGTCTCTAAAGGCATGTGTTTGCAGCGTTAGCCATGTATCTGCAGCAGCATCAAGAGCTGATCAGAGTAATTCTGTATATATGTAGAGCTGGAAAGGACCTTTGTGGTCAGTGTCCTGCCTCCTGCTCTCATAAGCAACTTCTTCATATTTCCTTCACAGTTCTCAAATTCCCTTCACCAATTTATGAAGCTCCAGCCTAAGTCTAGCTTGGTGCTAGGTTCAGGTCCCTTCTGCAGTGACAGCACCATTTGCTCTTTGCAGATCACCTCGCTCTTCTCCTTTCGACTCTGCCTAGGCAACACCCTGCATTGTGTATGCGAGGCAATGCCATTTATGCAGCGTCCAGCCAATAGCAGGGGTCCAGTGCTATGGAGATCATAAACACTTTGTGGTCAGGAAAGAGCAAAATGGCCCCGATGGACAAAATATCATCAGCCTCTCCATTTTAAAGAAGCAGAAGCAGGCACATAGGGAGTCAAAATAGAAGCAGACGTCTAACTCCCACTGAAATAAAGGCACCTAGATATCATCAAAAATCTGTCTCACCCCAGGTACTGCTGCTGCCCCACTAGCACAGAGCCAGCTCAAATCAACTCTCCGGAAAGCTGATTTCACATACGTGCGATGGATCATACTTCCAAGGGCTGCTGTAGAATCGCCTCCACTGGAGGGCTTCAGCAAGAGGAGGGCACCAGAACAGCCCCTTTCAGCTTCGTCCTTCTGTGCAATGGAGCCTGTGGAGCAGCTGGGAAAGGAGCCCAGGTGTCCCAGGGGGTCGCAGCCAAGGGCTGTGCCCATACCAGTTGCTTACCAAGCCTCAGCTATAGTTGCCCTATAGGAGTGTTGGCATCTGAACTCCCTCCCTTTAACAAAATCCCTCCTTCTAAAAGCATTGATCGGTGCTCTGACTCCTTCACCAGCCTTGCCAGTTCCTACTGCTTTTTAATCACAACCAGCCAGGGGTCTGGCATCCCCCTATTCCTATGATTTCTTTCATAGATATTAGGGCTGGAAGGGACCTCGCAAGATCATCAAGTCCAGCCCCCTGCCCCAGGGGCAGGAAGTCAGCGGGGGTCAAAGGATCCCAGCAAGATAAGCTTTCTTGAAAGAGTCCAGAGTAGGTGCTTGCACCATTTCTGGAGGGAGTCTATTCCTGGCCTTGGGGGCTTGGACAGTAAAGAAGGTTTTCCTTATGTCCAACCTAAAATGGTCTTGGAGGAGTTTATGACCATTGGACCTTGTCATCCCTTGTGGCACTCTGGTGAACAAATGTTCTCCCGGGTCCTGACACATACCCCTTGCGTACTTATAGCCTGCCACCACGTTCCCCCCCCGAGCCTGCGCTTTTCCAGGCTGAAGAGTCCCATGGCTCTCCACCTCTCTTCATAAGGCCTGATCTCCTGCCCTCTGATCATGCGTGTGGCTCTCCTCTGGACTCTCTCAAGCTTTTTCACATCCTTTTTGAATTGTGGAGCCCAGAATTGGATGCAGTACTCCAGCTGCAGTCACACCAAGGTGGAGTACAACAGGAGGGTGACATCCTGAGGTTTGCTTGACATGCTTCACTAGATGCAAGCCAGAGTTTTGTTCACTTTACCGGTTGCGACATCACATTGGTGGCTCGTGTTCATCTTGCAGTCAATCATGACCCCCAAGTCCTTTTCAGCTGTAGAGCTAGCAAGCGTAACACCGCTGAGCCTATAGGCGTAATGCAGTCCCCCACCGCCTCGATGCATTTTTCCATCTGGAATGTCATCAGGTTTTTATCTGCTCACTTTCTATGCCTGTTAAGGTCAGCCTGGATCACCAGTCTATCCTCAGGTGTGGGCACTTTACCCCAAAGTTTGATATCATCGGCGAACTTGGCCAGTCTGCTTCTGACACCAGTATCCACATCGTTAATAAAGAGGTTAAAGAGAACAGGAGTGCCATGATGATTCCATTTATCTGTCATGGAAAGCTCACCCCCATGAGTGATGAGGGGTAGCTGGTAAATTCATATAGACCTTGAGCTCAGACCTTCAGTAGGGCTCTGCTCTAATGTCTAGGCTGATTGCAGATACCTGTGGAGGACTGGGCAGTAACCAGCCATGCAGTTACTGGCCATATAATTTGCACTAATGTGTCACCTCCTGCCAGATACATCCATAAGGCCTGGGGGCAGGTGGCTTGCTGAGTTAGCAGACAAACATTTTGCATCCTAGTTTCAAGCCTGCTCAGATGAAAAGCTAAATGAGCATGGGCATCTTGGGCTCATTGAATAGAAACAGCTCTTCTCAGCCACAAAGCAACAATAAAATAGGGCCGGTGTGGCATATTACAGGCACATTGGCAGAGCTGCATGATGGGTCCCAGGAAGGGGAAGTAGTGGATGGTGCAGGACATGCTCAAAGCAAACTGGCAGAGATCTGTGGGGAGCCAAGACTGCAACAAAGATTGAAGTGGCTGCAAAATCAGAAGTGAAGCCCTAGGGGAGCTGAGGAGCTGCAGACTAGGACTGGCTGGTAATTGCAGGCCAGAACACAACATCCAGTTCCAGTTCAGCCACTTCAGAAAAAGGCTTATAACATTTCTTAGCTTTCTGCCCCTCAAAAGCAGAAGGGCACTTTGTGTGGCCCCCGAAGTCTTTGCAGTGCATGGCTGCATGAGGGCTGAGGTGTCTGGCCCGGTCTACCATAGCTAAGAAAGGAGACCTCATCTTGTGCAATTTAAGCTGCTCTCCCGCTTCTGCAAGGATAACACAATAATAGCCAGAAGTGTGTATATATACCTGGCACTTTGCTTTCTATAAAGCTACTTTATCTAAAAACAAGCCTAGCAGTGACATTACTTAATCAATACACAGAGATGCACAGAGATGGAGTGCGGCATGAAGAGATTACTGCGGCCGCCGAGCCACTGGTGCTCACAAGATTGGCTCGAGCCTTTCTGCACCATCAGGAGAGCTGACAGATTGATCCTGATCCCGCTAATTGTCATTTGGGCTCACAGGTGGCTCCAACGCCAGCTCCGGAGAAACAGCACATTAATGCATTCCTTCAAGATCTAAGCGAGGAGAAAAGAGAACCTTTTAACCAGAGCTTTCTTCCTTTCCAGACCTGAGCCCCTCCACACTCTGGATTTCCAGGGCTTTTAGCCTTGGGTCTCTGTTTGGGGCTTTTTATTAAGTGATCAGTCATAAGGCAGGTGGCCTATCATTATTGGGATGCGAGCTGCCTGATCTCTTGCCGAGATAAATTGATGCAGCTCCATTGAAGTCTGGCATTACATTGATTCACACCAGTTGAGGAACTGGCTCTGTGAGCCTTTAAAGATTTGATGCAAGAAGATTTATTATATCTATATATATTATTTTTATATCTTTTTATAATACATAGATTTATTATACACACACACACGTGCGTGCACACACACACACGTTTCTTCTACAAACCCATTCTTATATAAATATATAGATAGATATATATACGGGCTTGCACAAGAAACAAATGTATCTCATGCCTTGAGGTGCCAGCCATAAATCAGGGACAAGGCTCATTGGCGAGGCTGAATGGGCACGGAGAAAGATGGTTCCTTCTCACGAACAATGCCAGCTGACAATGCTGAAGAACAAAAGCCTTTATTCACATACAGAGCAAACATGGTATGAACAGGGCTATAGCAGGTTTCTTCCAGACAGGTGCCTCGAGGGATGCAGTCTACAAGTGAGAGGATACTGTAGCCCCCAGCTATTACATGGCTTCCCATGCTTCATCCAAGCCAGCCAGGTTTATATCTTGTGCAGAGGACTCATAAACCATTTCGGGAGGCAGCATGGCCTTGTGGATATTACACTGGATGGGGACTTAGGAGACAGGGATTCAGGGCCCAACTCTGGCACTGCTTTGCTGCATAACCCAGAGTAAACCTCTGTAGAAAAGGGCTGATGATGCTGACCACTTGTGCAGGGGACTTTGTGATCTTGTGCCAAATCACTATGGGCAAGTGACATATTGTTTTGGACACTCTAAAACAGGAAGCAACTGGATTAGACCCCAGATTGAATCTAGTCCCCCGTCTCTGATATGGGGTAGCAGCAGATAGTTCAGTGGATGGGGCAGAGACCTTGCGTTAGGGGGGTGCAGGACACATCGGCTTCCAGTTCAGGTCTCCATATTGATACGTAAACATCAATACAGAGCTCTGTCAATCCTTCAGCTGAGGCCTAGTGGTAGCTTTTCCTATGTGGATGCCCGTCTATTGGCAGCCCAAATGAACCTGCCAATTTCTCTAAGCTGCGCCTGCAGAGTAGCAATGACTTTTGGTTATTGCCAGCAAAGGAAGCACCACAGAAACCTGGCAAGTTCTCATTAGACTAAAGCACCTTCCACAAGATTGTCACTGACCGTGTGTGACCTGAAGAATGCCTACAGCACACAATGAGGGATGCTGTTTTGGGGAGCTCTACAGCAGACACAAGTTAAGGCCTTGTCTACCCTTACCAGTTTCTCCCAGCAGAAGTTCTAGTGGGAGAAACTGACCACCAAGCCACATTTCCACACTGCTCTGGGAGCTGCTGTACAGCCAGAGCAAAGTACACCCTGGGAAAGCATCAGCTGCTCAAGGCAGAAGACATGGGAGAGTCTAGCTGCACTCAGGTGACCACAGAAGCCATTGGGAGAGGTGATGTGACCCTGCCAGCTGAGAAGGGGACTTGCCACCACAGAGGAATTAACTCAGAACTCAGCTGGCAAACCATCGCTGGTGCAGGAAAGGCTGGATTTGGAGCGCAAGGGAGAAAGGGCAGAGGAAGGGAACTCTACGTGCTCCCAGACAAGAGTGGCTGGAAGGCTGGGATGAACACTTGTGATGTTTGTAACTGCAGAAAGAGAGAATCCACCTTCCATTACCACTGCTACAACTGGGTTCCCACCCATCATGTGCAACATAAAGGGAAATGCAGTTCACGCTAAGGTAAGGACTGCCTGGAGGTATCCCTGGGAGTGAGATCTGCCAGGCTGTTGGGCAGGCCTTCCAGGTAAGTGATGAACATCACCTTGGGGAGCTCAGTAAGCCTAAGCCTAATACCACAATTAGAACAGCATGGGTCTGGTAATGCAATCTAATAATCAGTGCAAGTGCGTCCATCACATCAGTGCCTTTACTCTAACTGCACTGGTGACCATCTCGTTACAGGTCAGGTAGAGACAGAGTAGCTTGAAGGACTTGCTTGGGATTACACATGGAGCCTGCAACAGGCATCAGATCCAGGTCTCTCAAGACCCACCAGTGAGTTATTCTGGAAAGCAGCTGTCCTCCCATTTTTCAGTCTGGATTGCTCTTCAGTCCCAAGCCTATGGTTGGATCGGTCTAGGAAGAACTTCTTCAAAGGGCCACAGTTAAATTAACGTGGTGCCATATACAAGCAACAGAGACTGCAACGAGCACCAAGGACTCCACTGGATCTCTGAAAATTTGGCTCAGGGCCCACCCCCCAGAAAAGCTCCACTAAGATCTGCAGGATCTTGCAACAGGAAGAGCTCTGTTCCCCTACTGATGTCCCACGTCAGACAGCCCTCAACAGAAGCATTGTTTTGGAAGAGTTGGATATATTTAGGGTCGGGCCAATTCAACAGAACCAGCAAGTTTAAATTAATTCAGTTAAACCAAGGTAAGATGCTGCATGGGTGCTTTTGGTTTGGTTTCAATCAGTGCATTGTGGTTCAACATAAATCAAATAGGAAGAGACGTACACTGAAGAGAGGTAAGTGTCTACATAGGGCTTTACATCGATTTGGTTAAACCAGTGCAAGTATGGGGACACGGATAGATAATTCCATTACATCTTGGCTGGCTGCCTTCGCATCCTCTCTGGCTACTTCTGAAAAGGTTTTTGTTTGTTTGTTGAAGGAAACTACTCAATCTGTGACTTTTTTTTTTCTCTCTCTCTTTTTTTTTTTTTTTTCAAAGGGGTGAGTTAATCTATGTAAACCACACAGCCCCAACCAAAACAGCTGCTTAAGATTCTGAACCACAAACTTCATTATTTTCTTCCTAGCTCATGTTTTTCCCCTCATTTTAAAATCACTTAAGGATGTTTAGCCAATCAGGGTATTTGACTGGCTGAACATCCTGAACGAATGGGATTAAATTTGACTAGAAGCACCAGGTGCCAACATTTTAAAGAGGGAAAAACGAAGAGGATGAAGAAACTAGAAGCCATGCCTAGGAGTTGCCAGGAAACCTGGATCATTTTCCCAGCTCTGCCACTGACTTGCTCAATGACCACAGGAAAATCACTTACTCTCCACCAGCCATTCTTTGTCTATCTGAAGTCTAAGATCTTCAGGCAAGCCACCATCTCCTACTGTGTGTGTGCAGGGCTTAGTGCAAGCTCTTAAACTCTCGTTGGGTCTCAATGCCACTGGAATATAAATGACAAAGCTACCTTGCATTTTTATAGCAGCTCACATCTGAAGATCTCAAAACCTGTTGCAAACACTCATTGCTCTGGTACAAACACAGGCACGCAACATGTGGCAATATTTTTTCCTTTGTTTTTTCAAATAGGGAAACTCAGGCACTGGGGAGGGAAATAGCTTGCCCGAAGCCACACACAAAGTAATGAGCAGAATCCAGGTCTCAATTCCTATGATGCCATTTGGTCACAAAACATCCATCATGCTTATGTCACCCTCTAGTGACAGGTTATAGAGGTGGGCAGATGAGAATAGGATAAGATTCAATACTGACAAGTGCAGGGTACTGCACCTGGGGAGGAAGAACCAGCAGCACACCTACAGGCTGGCGAACTCCCTTCTCATCAGTGCACAGGCAGAAATGGATCTTGGAGTCATTTTTGATTCCAAGTTGAACATGGGCCGCCAATGTGGGGACACGGTCAGGAGGGCTAACCGCACCTTGTCGTGAATCCACAGATGCAACTCGAGCAGGTCCAAGGAGGTGATGCTCCCCCTCTGTGCGACACTGGTCAGGCCGCAGTTGGAGTACTGCATCCATGTCTGGGTGCTGCACTTCAGGAGGGATGTGGACAGCATGGAAAGGGTCCAGAGGAGGCCACTCGCATGATCAGGGGCAGCAGGGCAGACCCTACGAGGAGAGGCTACGGGACCTGAATCTGTTCAGCCTCCACAAGAGAAGGCTGAGG